>JAHKKF010513676.1:25651-39108 GCA_019740295.1 Labeo calbasu
TCTCTGAAGATTTGAGAATTAGAATTGTTGCTCTCCACAAAGATGGCCTAGGCTATAAGAGGTTCAGTAACAACCTGAAACTGAGTTACAGTACTGTGACCAGGGTCATACAGAAGTTTTCCAAGACGGGTTCCATTCAGAATAGGCCTCGCAAGGGTCGATCAACGAAGTTGAGTGCTCGTTCTGTACGTCAGGTGCAGAACTTGGCTTCAAAAAAACAGATGCATGAGCACTGCCAGCATTGCTTTAGAGGTTGCAGAAGTAGAAGGTCAGCTTGTCAGTGCTCAGACCATACGCTGCACATGGCAACAAGTCGGTTTGCATTGGCGTCATCCGAGAAGGAAGCATCTTCTGAAGCTGGCTTACAAGAAAGCCCACAAGCAGTTTGCTGAAGACAACCTGTACAAGAGCATGAATTACTGGAACCACGTCCTATGGTCTGATGAGACTAAGATAAACTTGTTTGGCTCAGATGGTGTCCAGCATGTGTGGTGATGCCCTGGTGAGGAGTACCAAGAAAATTGTGTTTCTCCTACAGTCAAGCATGGTGGTGGTAGCATCATGGTCTGGGGCTGCACGAGTGCTGCTGGTACTGGGGAGCTGCGGTTCATTGAGGGGAAACATGGATTCCATTATGTACTGTACATTTCTGAAGCAGAACATGATGCCTTCATTCAGAAACTGGGCCGAACAGCAGTTTTCCAACATGGTAATGACCCCAAACACACCACCAAGATGACAACTGCCTTGCTGAGGAAGGTGATCTGACCTGAACCCTATTGAGCACCTAAGGGACATCCTCAAGTGGAAGGTGGAGAAGCCCCATGTGTCTAACATCCAGCAGCTCCATGAAGTCATTATAGAGGATTTGAAGAGGATCTCAGCAACAACCTGTGCAGCTCTGGTGAATTCTATGCACAGAATGATTATGGCAGTGTTAGATAACAATGGTTTGACACAAAATACTGACACTTTGGACACAGTTTTGACAAGTTCACTTAGGGTGTACTCACTTTTGTTGCCAGCTGTTTTGACAATAATGGCTGTATGTTGAGTTATGTTGAGTTTTTTTTAGGGGACGGCCATTTTGACATACAAGTGTGTGTGCATGTGAATTTAACCTATAAAGCGGCAAAAAAACCCTCAGTTCACCGTCTTTACGTGCATGCGCCTTTCTGAAAGCACTCAGAAACAGTCTCTCAGAGCTCTCTTTGGCTGCTTGATTGCAGTTTTTAATGGCTTAAAATCACTTGTTTTAAACCGCAATGCTTAAAAATGCATGCAAATGATACGTTTTCGTGACCACGTAGCACAGCAACGTCATGTTAGCGTGTAACCGCAAGTAAAAAGATAGTTGAAAATTTCTGGTCAATCGTGTCTACCAGTATATTGCTCACTCCTAGCTGAAACTGAAATTCAATTAATTGCGGAGCCCTAGCTTTGTTTCCCAAAAGTCTCTTTCACTTTTACTTTTAGACTCAAAGTGTCCAAGCTCACCTTGTGCGGCCAGAGGGGACATGTGCTGATGGCTGCGACGGTGAATCTGGTGCCTGTAGGCATACACAGCCAACACCAACACCATGATGCAACCCATAATCCCTCCTGCCACTGGCCCCACAGGCGCACTCTTGATCATGTTCAGCGAAGCCAATTCCTCATCTGCACAGAGATGAAGAAATACAAAAATAATGATTTATTGAAATGAAATAAGGTAATAAAGCATACACACCAGCAAAGATCCTCAAGGCACAATGTGTGACTCATGAAGTCAGTGTAATTGCAAACTTCCTTGCATATCTTTCTAAAGCAGCAAAAAAAAGCAAGTAATTTTCTAGTGGACCATTGTGACACATTAATTCAGTTTACCAACATATGCTATTATAAACAGAACAAATATATTAATAAAGAGCATAACAGTGTGAGTAGTAGTAGTACTAAGTAGTAGTAGCTCACCTAAAATGCCCAGTCCATCCACATAAGGACTCTTGGCACCCACAATCCCTCCAAAACATTCCTTTTGTAGGGCACAGTAAGGTTTATCCAGATGGGTCTTTCCATCACTGTCCACCATACACCACTCACAGTCCAGAACACCAAAACAATCACTAAAACCCACAGAAATAAAACAGAACATACAAAAAAAACACAGATTTGGTTGAGTCTGATGAACAATAGTGTGAGATATCTCAAGAGCTATTTGTGACTCTGGACCACAAAACCATAAGGGTCATTTTTTTTTAAATTGAGATTTATACATCATCTGAAAGCTGAATAAATAAGCTTTCCACTGACAAATGGTTTTGTAAGACAGGACAAATTTGGCGGAGATACAACTATTTAAAAAAAATCTGGAATCTGAGGGTTCAACAAACTATTGGCAACAATAGATTGGCAAACAAATTATTTAGAAAAATCACCTTTAAAGTCGTCCAAATTAAGTTCATAGCAATGTATATTATTAATCAAAACTTAAGTTTTGATGTATTCACAGTAAGAATTTTAGAAGATTTTTGGCATAATTTTGACTCATACAGTGTATTTTTGGTTATTGCTGCAAATATACAAGTGGTTAAGACTGGTTTTGTGGTCCAGGGTCACATCTGTGAGTTTTTGATATCAACAGTCTCTAATATTAGCTGACATTGTATTATCTTGAGAAACACACGCTTGTTGTTGTGGTCAGCACAGGTTGTAAATAAGTGATGCGAGACTAGCTGTGTTAAGTGAAAGGAGAAACATCATTACTCTCAGACTCTGTGTTTCTGTTAAGGTCCTGCTAAGAGCAGGCTGATCACAGCTGATACAGTATATGGCCGAACCTGCTGGTGAAGCGCTGGCTGCATCTGGTGTTGATACACTGAGGCAGAGTGTCCTGTAAACTGGGCTCAATTACAGTCAAAGACAAAGGTTCCTGGTGCACGTCACAGCTCGGGTTTCTACATGCGCAGACACACACAGAAGTAAGGCAAGTTAGGCCCTAAATACGTGGAACTCATTAAAGTCAAAGCTATTTGTAATTCTTAACAGTCTGGAAACAACATTGTTTTGTAGATCAATGACATTCAGCAGACAACAACTGATAAATTATTATTGCTACACAATGAATAGCAACCCAGGTCTCTGTAGTAAAGAATACATTTATCAGCATTCAAGTGTACAATGTTTCACTAGAATGAACAGATGGCACTGTGACAGAAAGGTAAATGCCTTGAGATCTCTCAGCTGGGAATAATGCGACAAACCTGAAAGTGTCTAAATGTCTATTGAGGAACTGACGGCTAATTGAGGACACAGGTGGCTGGATATCTATTCATCGTGACAAACAAGAACTTGATGAAGTGACAGGCAGAAGTGTGTGTGTGTGTGTGTGTGTGTGTGTGTGTGTGTGTGTGTGTGTGTGTGACTAAGTGTGATTCATTCCAGTGCATGCTGATGAGAATCTGGACATGTGGTCCAGTGATTAATTTCTGGATCTTATATTGTGGCAGTTTATTCTCTAAGCACTTAAGGGGTAACCTTTGCATCCTAACACATTGTGTACAACATGTAATATGTATGAAAATGGGCTTAATGTCTACTACTACATGACCTTCGATAAATAATGAAAGGCTGTCCTGTAAACAGCAGTGGTTTACCTGTTCTCAGCATTGGTGAGGTTGCCAGTACATTCATTCACCTCTAGAGGGCATTCACAGGGGCACTCGCACTCATTCTGCTCCATTCTGAGAAAGATGGGAATAAATTGAAAAGGTCTGTTTGGAGGCATTTTAACCTGGAACTAATCAAATTGACTATCATTTATGTGAAGGGATTTAAAGACCCCATAAAAACAAAATTTGAGTTTTGTGGTTATTACTTTCTGCTAGTGTACTCTTATAAACTGATAAAAATAATTGTTTATTTAAATAATGCTTTTTAAATGTATAGGTGTCCTCACATTTGAACAAATTCTGTGCACTGCACAATTTTTATTTTTTTTTAAATCAAATGCACATCTTAACAGTTAGAACTAAAGCCTACTGCCATTTAAAATAAATAAATAAATAAATAAAAATAGGGATGAGGCCTTCAATGTGTCCCATCCAAACTTCTAATTTGCAGGAAATACATTTACATATATAAACACACTTTTATTTGGCAAGGATGCAATCCATTTATCAAAAATTACTTTCTATTCATCATAAAAATCCTAAAAAATGTGCAATGGTTGTGTCACAAAATATTGAGCAGCAAAACTGTTTTTAACATTGGTAATAATAATAACAAAAGAAGTTTCTTGAAACAAAATCAGTATATTAGAATAATTTCTTAAGGATCATGTGACACTGAAGACTGGAGTAATGGCTAATTCAGCATTGCCATCACAGGTATAAATAGTAAAAACATTTACATCTTACAATACTACTGTTTTTATTTTGTTAGTTTTTTTTAATCAAAGAAAAACACAGCCTTGCTGGGGATTACAGATATATATAATACCTATCAAAAGTTTGTGAACAGTACGATTTTAAATGTTTTTTTAAAGAAGAATCTTCCTGCATATCTTTGATCCGAAGAACAGCAAAAACAGTAACATTTTGAAATATTTTTACTATTTAAAATAACTGCTTTCTATTTGAATATTTTTTACAATGTAATTCATGTGATTTCAAAGCTTAATTTTTAGCATCATTACTCCAGTCACATGATCCTTCAGAAATCATTCTTATATTCTAATATCTAATATTTTTTATTATTATTACGTTGAAAACAGCAGAGTACAATTTTTTTCAGGTTTCTTTGATGAATTGTTCATCAAAAGAAAGTTCAGAAGAACAGCATTTCTCTGAAATAGAAATCTTTTGTAACATTATAAATGTCTTTATCATCACTTTTGATAAATTTAAAGCATCTTTGCTAAATAAAAGTATTAATTTCTATAATATCTTTCCCCAAAAATTATACTGGCTCCAAGCTTTTGAATAGTATAGTGTATAATGTTACAAAAGCTTTTTTTTTCAGATAAATGCTGATCTTTGGATCTTCTATTCATCAAAGAATCCTGAATTATTTTTTTTTACTGAACTGTTTTAAATATTGATGATAATAATAATAATAATAATAATAATAATAATAATAATAATAATAATGTTTCTTAAACAGCAAATCAGCATATTAGAATGATTTCTGAAGGATCATTTACCTTTGATCACAGAAATTAATTTTCAAATATTTTAAAATATATTCAGATAGAGAGCAGTTATTTTAAAATGTAAAAATATTTCACAATTTTACTATTTTTGCTGTATTTTGGATCAAATAAATACAGTCTTGGTGAGCAGAAGATATTTCTTTAAAAAAGAGATTAACAATCTTAAAAAAATTAAAAATCTGTCCATCTCTACAAGTCAAAAGTTTTTGAACAGTAAGATTTTTAATGTTTTTTTGAACAAATTCTCTTCTGTTCAACAAGCCTGCATTTACAATAGTGAACAATATTGTAAATGAATAAATATAACTATGCCTTAATATTTACATTTATGAACAGACTTTTAAATACAGTGTGTTATTAATAGAGTTGTGCAGAGAGTAAACATTACCTGTGGCAGTTAAGACAGAGACGATCCACAGTACTGCAAGCACAGAACGCCAGTGAATCACAGGTCTCATTCACAATACCAGCAAACGCATTGGTTCCTGGGATACGGGTGAGCCGGTACTTTGAGCAGTGACTGCCGTGCACGAGGTTTGTCAGGTCACCCTTAACGAGAAAAACACACAGTAAGCCATTAACAATTATTTGATTCCATAACAGTCTTTTCGCAACTTGCGCAGCTGGTTATAAAGCACATCTGCTATAGCTGCCATTAACACAACCTCCGCTAGGTGGCGCCACAACATCATTAATACATTAAGCTGACTAACCATACAAAGTAAAAAAAAATCCAGGATTATCACTTTAAACAAAATTTACAGTAGCCTGATATGAAAAAAATTAATATGAAACTGCACTCACGACAATGCTGGTGTTGAACTTGTAGAAACGCTGAACGGTACGATCACTGAAACTGTTACAGAGGTTCTTCTTCACAAAGTTGGGGTGGTTGAGAATGTCATTGGCCACTAGAGGCTCCTAAAGTCAAGCAAAACAGGAGAAAATGATGAACTCAGTAAGCTTGTTTTTCAGTTTCATTACCAATCTTTAAATATAATATAACTAAAGAATATAAATAGTCCATTTTTCGAAGAACAAAAACATTAAAATGCCTATATTCTTGTTCAAGAGAGGTAAAGCTGTCCTCAGATCCAGAGTTCCTTACCTTATGAGTAATATGTTGCTGTTCTGCCGGCGCGTGGCCCTTCGGGTCAATCAGGGTCGGATGAGCCACCAGATAGCCTCTGTCCTCCATGATAAAACACCTACACATACATAAAGACCAAGTCAAACAGGATCAAGCACTCTGAGCTTGTACACAGATCCAAAATGACATTTAGAGGGGAAAGGTGGAAGGAAACACTAGATGGCTTCCGGTATGTTCACAGGGTACCATCTGCAGTTCAGAACAGTTCAGGTTATTGTGTGGCACACTGAAGCATTCCACTTCACTAATCCTGTTTAATGACCACAGCACTGAAAACTCAAAGAGCACGGAGGCCTCCACAGCACAGACAGATAAAGAGACAGAGAGAGCGTGAAGAGGGACAAAGAAAGAGACAAACTGGTAGAAATAGAGTTAAGAAGAAAGGAAAGGGAGGGAAGAGAGGAATGAGAGGGAAGGGTAAAAGAGAGACAGAAAAGAAGGGAGAGAGGGGGAAAAAAAAAAATGGGGGCACTGGCACCTAACATAACAGGATGTGTCTGGAATGCAGCCCTAATCAGCTTATCTCCCTTTGTGTCTTTCAGTCAGTCCTGAAAATCGTACTCCATTTCTTCCCTGGTTCATATATTGCATCAGTAGGGTTTATTTGCACTGCTTGCAAAGGCAAGCATTACTATTGTTTATTCTTAGGGTTAAAATGTTGCCTTACAAACAGAAGTGTCAGACAAAATTTCTGTTATAAAAGACTGGAGACTGGTTGCATGGCAAACGAAAAAAGTGCACAAAAATTCCACAGACTTGCATTTAAAAAAAAAAAAGTAATAATAATAATAATAATAATATTATATGGTTGAACCAGTAAGACTTTATTTTAAAAGTCAAAGACAAAATTCATACTAGGACCATAGTGACTACTAGTTACTAGACTATTTTATGACTACATAAATTAGATTTCCATTTAAATATGATACAAAAATAATCCTGAAAACCTATTATACTATTATGCTTGTTACAGTCTACATCAATGGTCTTTTTGATCGCAAGACCCAGTCTGCCCTCAACAATATTAAATTTACATAAATTAGTATCTATAGATTAACATAAGTAACAATTATTATTCAAAATAAAACACTGTAGAATTTCAAAAGTTGGGGGTGAATTAAACTTGATTTTTAGTTGTTTTAGCTTAAAGTTTATTTTGTATTATTTTTAAAAAATTTATCTTGAACTTTGCAGAGGCCGCCTGGTTGAGAACCACTGGTCTAAATATTATTTTGCAAATATTAAAAATTAGAATTATTTGCAAATATTAAAAATTAGAAGGGGACATAAATACTAACAGACCAAACTGGAAATTTAATTTAAATTTCTATGTACATACAAACATTGCCGTTCAAAAGTTTGGCATCAGTAAGATATTTTATGGTTTTTGAAGAAATCAAAGTTCAAAGTTCCATTTATTTGATCAAAAAAAAAAACAAAAAAAAAAACAAACAAACAAAAAAACAACAAAATTGTAATATTCTAAAATATTATTAGCTTCAAATACTTTTCTATTTTAATATATTTTAAAATATAATTTATTCCTGTGATGCAAAGTAGTGTCACATGATCCTTCAGAAATGATTATAATATGCTGATTTATTACTTTTATTATCAATGTTGGAAACCGTTGTGCTGCTAAATATTTTTTTGGAACCTGTGGTTCTTTTTTTAGGATTCTTTGATGAACAAAGGTTAAAAAGAACAACATTTATTCAAAATATAAATATTTTCTAACAATATAAGTTTCTATTACTTTTTATCAATTTATTACATTTTTGCTGAATAAAAATATTAATTTCTTAAGAAATTAAAGAAAGAATTAAACATTTACTGACCACAAACTTTTAAATGGTAGTTTATATCATCACAAAAGATTTCTATTTTAAATAAATTCTGTTCTTTTTAACTTTATTTATTTATTAAAGAATCATGAAAAAAGTATCACAGGTCCTAACAAAATATTAAGCAGCAAAACTGTTTTCAAAATGGATAATAAATTAGCATATCAGAATGATTTCTAAAGAACCATGTGACACTGAAGACTGGAGTAATGATGCTGAAATATATTCAAATAGAAAACAATTTTGTTTTGTTTTTGTTTTCTGGATTTTTGATCACATAAATGCAGCCTTGAAGAGCATAAGAAACTTATTTTAAAAAAGAAAAATCTTACTGATCCCAAACTTCTGACATGTATACATATAATACATATAATATTATTAATTTATTTATTGAAAAGTGCTTAAAAGCTAATCAAGTTTACGTTGTAGTATCATCAGAAATTGTTTATCATGATATAATCCTTCTGTCATTTTTTCCAACCATTCTTCTTGGTCAGAGGTTTCAATTAATATATGTTCACACATATATATTAGTAGTGGTTGTAACTTTGTGCTCATTTACTCTACAACTAGGTTTGTAACTTCAGCTGAATATCACAAGCAACCACCTAGGAATAATGCTTTTGCAGAGGCAAGCACCATTCAAATGTATTTTTTGAAAAATAAATAAATAAAATAAGTATCATTGTTCCAGTCTTCACACTTTTCCCTTCTCATCTCTCCTCTCTCTCTGCGTCCAGCGCTCCCTCGCTGTTTCTTGATCCCCACCTCAGATCTTTCTCATTCTATCTCCTCCTATCCTAAAAGAGGGAGCTTAGAAGCATGCAGAGAAGACTAAGTGAATGCCTCTTTTCCAACAGAAGCAAATCTGATTAGTTTCATTTGAAAGAGCTTTAAAGAGCCTCTGTGGGGCATCGATAGCTTCAGGCACTACGCTGGACACCACAGCCGGCACACTGGGGACTTGGCAGACACTAGAGAGTTTTAGAAGAACCTAACCAAAATGAGATGGGGGTTGGGTTTGGTGGGAAGGGCCTTACCGGATTTTGTTGCCCTTGTCCTGATTGCAGATGGGCAGAAGATCCAACAGAACTTTGTAGAAGTAGCGCAGAGTGAAGTCAATGCCCATAACCGCTACTGTGTAACCGGAGGCCTTTTGAGAACTGGGAAAAGAGGCAGATAAGTGTGTTGAACAATATGAAGAATGAGATCTACAGTATGATGGGTCACTGCAATGAAGCTTTAGATCAAATCGCATATTCCATAGTCACATTTCCTCCTCTTTAAGAGAGAACTGATTGGAAAACGTGCAGGGAAAACACTCTTTATCTACACCAGACATTCTGGAACGCTGCCAGATTCAAACAGCTTCATCATATCTCCGCACACACGACCACACACACCCACACTGTGCCAAGCACAAACCCGACAGTGATAAGGCAGTTGTTTTTCATTTGCAACAGGTACCATTACATACTACATATGCTACGCTTTCTTCAGCTAGACAAAAAAAGGAGTTAGGTAGGAAAAAAAAAAAGACTAAATTATTAACTCAAGTTCTGTTAAAGGGATAGTTCGCACAAAATAAAAGTTTTCTTCATGGTACATTATGACAAACTATGCTAGGCTTGATGTAAAACATTCCTAGTTTTGTGTTTCTAGTGACCAGACGAGACGTGTCAGCATTCTTATAGCTTCATAAAATTACGATTGAACAACTGATGTCACATGGTCTATTTTAACAATGTCCTTACTACCTTTCTGGACCTTGAATGTGTCAGTTGCATTACTGTCTATGCAGCGTCAGAAAGCTCTCGGATTTCATCAAAAATATCTTTATTTGTGTTCTGAAGATGAACGAAGGTCTTACAGGTTTGGAACGACAATGACAGAATTTTCATTTTTGAGTGAACTATCCCTTTAAGTTAGTTATATTATCATTTACATTTGATCCATACAAGCATAAAAACAGCATCTGAATGAGCCAAAATAAATTAATATCCACATATAAAAGCTTTAATACATAGCAAATCATGTGTTTAACCAGTGGTTATCAAACCTTTTGACTCAAAGACCCCTGTGTACAGGAAGTATACAGTTATTTAGAGTTCGTTCAGATGCTGTAAAATGAAATTCCAAGACTTTCCAGGTCTTTTCAAGCACTGCTTTTTTGATTTTCAAGGACTTCAATCAGATATCTCACTTATCAAACAATGTCTTTAATAATTCTAAAAAGATAAATAAAAATGTACTAATAAAATAAATGTGAAGCACTTGCAAAGTATTACTACTAAAGTATTACAAAGTATACTACAATTTTACTATAGTAAAACCATATTTATTTTTCTCATGGGTATCGTATTTGTGTATACTTGCTTTTTTTTTTATAACTCTACTGCTTTTAATGGTTTGATGTTTTTTGTACTGTTTAAGAAAAAAAACGTGAAAAAATGATTTGCGGAATCGCTCCAAAATCCTGATATGAAACAACTGATTCGCGAACCCGCACTGAAGTCCCGATCTGAATCAAATGATTCATGATCCACGCCATGAAGTTCCAATCTTAATCAAATGGTTCGTGATCCACGCTTTGATGTCCCAATCTAAATAATGATTCGCGAACCATCATTTCAGATCAGGACTCAAATCGCGTCTTAGTTCAGAGCTTTGCGTATCATGAATCCTTTGATTTAGATTGGGACTTCAAATCGTACATCACAAATTATTTCATTTTAATAATTCAAATGATTCACGAACGTGTTCCAATCTAAATCGAATGATTCCCGATACGCGAAGTTTCAACTTGAATCAATTTATTTGAAGTCCCGATCTGAAACAAATGACTCCTGATATCCGATCTGATTTGAATGCTTTGAATCATTCAGTGAATCATTTTGCGATGCAATTGTTGAACTTATTCAGAGTTTGAAAGTTTCACCCTTCACTACGTGCTTTTTAAAATCATTACTAGTGATGTTGAAATTCCCAAAATCACTGGCTCTTTTAATTTGGCCTGGTTTTGGCTATTGAATTGTTTGAAATGAATGATCAAAGTCATGAGTTTGAATCAATCAGAGGGGTTCCAGCATAAAAAACTTGACTGATTTGGTTCACCTGTTCCTTTTTTCACATATTCAGCCATGTTTACACAACACTGGCAGCAGTACCACTTGCTTAGCTTGATTGTTTCTGACATTAACTGAAATACTCGTAAAAGTTATGTTGTTTTTTAACTGCCTGAATTTTGCGTGAAATGTGCTTATTGACAAAATTAAACACTTATTTCATAGATACAGTCTTTCAATAATTCAAGCACTTTTCAAGTACCTCTTCAGGATTATTGCTATTTTCCAGGCCTTAAATTTAAAAAAAGTGGTTGTATATAAAATTAATGAACCACAATACATTTTGTGATTCCAGAGGTTTTTCAATAAAAACAAAACTTTTTGAGGGAGGAAAGACTTTTTTTAGCATGGTAATTTACAGATTTTTTTTTTTAAACAAATAAATTTATTACTGAAATACATTTCCTATCCTGTAAACCCCTTGGAAGCTTGCAGAGGTCCTCTGGTTGAGAACCACTAGGTTTAAACATGAAGTTTAACTCGTAAACGACTAACCTAGAGGCGTGGATGGTGTGGCTAATGGTGACCACATAGCCCGCCCCACCAACATCCAGGTACGGTCCAGTAAAAGTGATGAGACCAGGATTGGCTACAGCATGTAGGTACCTAAAAGACAATCACTAATTACACCACATTTTAAACAGACATTTACAATTTGATCAAAGTTTGCTTTTTCCCTCATATAATCTTTATACAATCTTTTTTTTGCAATGTGGACAGCTGCATATGAACACAAAAAACCTTCTTGGGAATCTGACAGTTTGCTAAGCTTAGTCAACAGACTGTGGGATCTGTTGACCAGCGTCCCACTAGGAGTTTGAAGACCTCCGTCCTGAGGCTCAAATCTTACCATTGCCTCCTGGTGGGATCGAAGGCTTTGTCCATGAGTGAACCGGGATAAATCCGCAGCACCCCATTGGGCGTTGCTATGTAACGCCTTACAATGTAGCAGTTGAGGCTGCTCATCTCCATAAGACTCATCCATTCATCTGTCACGTGACTGGTGGCCATCACCTCATTTCTCACAGAAGACTGGAAGACCAAAGAAGAGGAGGGGGTGTTAAAGAATTCTACTAAGCAGAGAATCATAAAGACTGGTGCGCTGCATTTCACGAATGAAAAAGAAGAATTAAAGAGGAGAGGACGACTGCCAACGAACAACCGCCAGTTAGGACTGAGAAACTATCCATGTGACCACTAACTGTGAAAGACTGAGTCATTCCCAGGTTGGCTGTGAGATGTGTGTTGCTGAGATAGGCAGTATGTGTGTTTGTGTGTACCTTCAGGCCTGGGTTGGCTATGAGCCGGGTGTTGTCACTCAGGTAAGCCGTGTAGTGCTCCACCATACGCTTGGTCTCTGGCTGACTCAAATGCTCATATGGAGAAGAGAAACTACCAGCAGACAACATCACTGTGGGACTCTCTGTGGAATAAAAGAGAGATGAATCAGTTGTGCTGCTTAATTATATTATCACCTAACCATTATCAATCATCCCTCAGTTACAGTAATAGTCACTCACAAAAAAGTAAAGCTTACAAAAAAAAACAAAAAAAACATTAAAAATTGTACTGAACCCAAATTTTTGACCGGCAATGTATCTTCTGATTCCAAACTTGTGTCAATTTCTTATGCTTATCAAGGCTGCATTTATTTGATTAAAACTACAGAAAAAAAAATAATATTGTGAAATATTATTACAATGTAAAATAACGCTTTTCTATTTTAATATACACTGAAATCAAATGTATTCCTGTGATCAAAGCTGAATTTACAGCATCATCTGATACTTCAGAAATCATTCTAATATGCCAATTTATTATCATTGCTGGAAACAGTTGTGCTGCTTAATATTTTTTTTTAGGATTCTTTGATGAATAAAAAGTTAAAAAGAACAGCTATTATTTAAAATAAAATTCTTTTCTAACAACATTCGCTGCCGTTCAAAAGTTTGGGCTCAGTAAATTTTTATTCTTTCTTGTTTTGAAAGAAATGAACACTTTTATTCAGCAAGGATGTGTTAACTTGATAGAAAGAGATAGCAAAGACTATATTAGAAATTAGAATTTATTTATTGTAACCCTTGTTATTATTATTTATATTTTGTATAAATGCTGTTCTTTTTAACTTATTCATCAAAGAATCCTGA
>JAHKKF010513680.1:0-10722 GCA_019740295.1 Labeo calbasu
TTATTTATTTATTTATTTATTTTGTAGTTGAGTTGATAACTGTAAAATGCAGTCACTGTCACCCAGCCGCAAATAGAGGAGGGGCGTGACGAATGGCTAAAACTCTTTGGTGGACACACGTTATTGAATATTTATTGTTACTAGCAGAGATGGGAAGTAACGATGTACAAATACTTCGTTACTGTACTTAAGTAGATTTTCCTGGTATCAGTACTTTACTTCACTTTACTTCACTATTTATTTTTCTGACTACTTTGTACTTTTACTACTTGTACTCCTTACATTTTTACACAAATATCTGTACTTTCTACTTCTAACATTTTCAAACCAGGCTCGTTACTTTACTTTTAATCAGCATTTGGTGGATCAGCATTCGATAACAAATCTCTAATAAATCATGGATCGGTTAGTCTTGACTGGCAACGCGATTCGGCTCGCGCGCGCTCCGCGTCTCAGCCAAGCGGTTTCTATCAGTGTAATCATTGCAAATGACTCGAGAATGGAGTGGAAGCGCCCGGGTGGATGATAGAGGCAAAACTACTGACCTGTTCAGGACGTCAAGTGCAGGTCAGTTTCATCTGTAAACAGGCTGCTAAGAGTTGCTAGCAGTTCAATGCTTAACTAAATTTCTATCATCACTCAAAATACTCTATGGTAAAGGACATCATTATTATCTACTGTAAAGTTACAGTAGTAATTTAGCAAACAAATGTTATAAAACATCGTTTTGTAATACGTTCAGAGGGAGCTACGGCAGATAACAACACAACCCTTACGAAAATGAAAACCAAAATCCATGGTTACTATAGTTAAACCATGGAAACCACAAATGAACCATGGTTTTGCTGCACTAACCACAGTCTAACCATGAGATATGTAGTAAAACAAATTGTATTAAATCTGCCAAAAACAAACAAACAAACAAAACATGGTAACTATACTTTTACTGTTATAAACCATGGTTAATTTTGGTAAGAGAAAAAATGACTCATGATAATGCAATAACGTTCAGTATTAGGATTTTTCTGTAATAATATTGTCATGATGTAATTATTATTGTACTAATTTTGACATTTAGGCGATTTAGAAATTTTTCTTAAATCTACAGTATTTAAGCCATTTTAAGATAAAACAACAACCCCATGGTCATAAGATGCAGAGAGAGATCATGGGAAATGAAGAGACTGATAAGGAAAATGGAAGTAAAGGTGCAGTTCGAGAGAGCCTTTTTCTTATTTTGCATGGGTTTTAAACATTTATTTAAATGTGATGGCCATACAAAAAATTAGGGTTGTCCATTTTTTCAGAATTTGTTGTGGGTGAATGGGATGGCCTGGATGAGTATGAGATTTCCTGGCCTGAAATTTTGTCCCAGTCTGGGCCTGTTCTACATGGTGGTTGTTTAGCCTTGATACATTCATTAGCTAACAAATTTTAAATGTAAGTTATTTTGCCTTAATGTTTCAATATGATGTGAGGTCCAGTTACTAGCGTGACACTAACACAGGTAGTAGTAACGGTACATGTCTGAGCTCGTACTTCTTTACGTTAACTTAAGTAAAAAAGTGTAGTCAGTACTTCTACTCTTACCAGAGTATTTTTAAACATGAGTTCTGTACTTCAACTTGAGTGAAGGATGTGTGTACTTTTGCCATCTCTGATTGTTAGACATATGGCCTATTAGTCTGTTTTGCATTAATGCACTATACTGGAGCCAAACCTGAGAAAGTAGGCCAGAATATTCCACTGCGTTTCTTGATAGCTGTAATTCATAGGTGGAACAATTATGCTAATTGTGAATGAGCATGCACGAATGATTGGAATTCATTAACATACACGTTTAACTTTCCAATCGTACGTTTGCGAAGCATTTATGAATCCGGAGGAGAGATTTCGGGAAGGTCTGTTTTACGTGCAAATTACTCAGAATTTACTCAAATATTTACGCAAGTTTCATGAATGAGGCCCAATAACTTTATACACGGAGCACTTTCAGATTTAAAACTTTGCAGGATGTTTTCATTTACTTTAAGTTGTGTTACACACTGCATTAAAGGTCATTTAAAAAAATCCATAATATGGGCACTTTAACTGAGTTTGAGAGATGACAAAATATACATTTCTGAATCCTGACATGCAGCTGAATGTTACATTATAAATATACACTAAAAAGCTGTGAAAATACTGTTTTATAGCTAATGTTTACACTGATGCAAATAGTATCTGTCACCAGAATAGCATCTTACATTATATACATTTAGTGAAATAAAATGGTGTAATAAGTTGCATTTAGTAAATGTGTTAGTGTAAGTTTCTGAATGAGCTCAATCAGGCTGACTATATCAAACAAGTACATTTTTACTAAAAACATAAACAGCATTAATTTACCTAATTTATTTATTAACTCAATAGCGTTTGGTCATGCTACAAGAATAGCGTGTTACTGGAAAAGCTACACTTCTATGAAAATACTGTAGCTGAATATAGTGTAGCAACATAAATCCAGCAAGAAATTTTGGTAATCAAAGTAGCAGTTATTAAAACAGAACAACGGACATGGTTATGGTCGTTACTGTCTTTTTAGTGTGAAGAGCCCACTGATTAATTGCAGGCTGCAAGTGACAGGGACATAAAATGCCTTTTTTTTAAAAAGATGTTTTTTCATAATGGATTCTGTGAAGTAGTCCTTTTGGTGAAATGCTTTTTTATTGCTTTCACAAGGAAAATGCTGTAATGACACTTAGTGAGTGTCTGAACTATTCAGTACCACGTCTTTTTTTTTCTCTGGTGAGAAGTTTTAGTGTAATTGCTTGTGGCACTGAAATACTGTCACAGTCTTGAAATTGTGTTGCCTTGATAGAGCACAGTGAGAGAGCTTTGGATGGCTTTGGGCTAATTGAAATGACTAATTGTTGCAATGACCTGGCAGCCCTTTCATGTTTTATATGGGTGCATAGCCACAAGACTGTCAAACCGGACTAAGAGACAGTGATGGCTAAGAGAGTGAATAAGATATAGACAAAGAGAGGGGCAGGAAGTTAGTGATTAGCAGGGAAAAGTGCTTATTGGTAAGTCTTTTATGCTGCTGGGAAGTAGAATTTCAACTTGCAAAACCACTCTGGCTTCTGAGGGACATGGTGTAATAATGCAGTTAAATGTGTGGTGAATGGTGTGAGTGTAGTGCTATGTCAGTGTAAAGTATATCTCAGTGAGAAGGTATCTTTGTGGAGGGAAAAATGTTGGAGACACTCCGGTTAAAATGTATACAACACCTTAAACAAGAAGTTAACTGAAAAAAAAGCTTGCATTTTGAAAGTAATATTTTCATTTGCTTTGTCTGTCTTTGCTCTGTCAGTGAAAATAGTTCCAAACAAATCTGAATCAGAATCATTGTACCACAGAACACACAGAAGGGATGTTGTGTTCCCAAATGATTATGTTTTTTGAACAACATGATTGAGCGAATTATTCAATGACTCACATGTTTGAATAATCTGAACTCACTGAATGAAACAGAGTATTGAACGAACCATTTGAATGAATGTGTCACCACTTGTTTTATTATTGATGGAATCAGTGATTCAGTGACTCATTCAAAAGATGCAAAAGGTGCCATATGCTGGAATAATGATGTAACTATGGAAAGACTCACAAAATTTGCTCCTATATAATGTTGTTTTGTGGACAGGCAAACTACCATGTGCAGTACATTAGTCACATAACTGGTTGCAACGTTTGGTTCTTGTCAGTGGAAGTATAAAGCAGTATAAGCAGGTTTCTTGCCCACCACTTCGATGCAAAACAATTATGGGAGAGCTTTAATATTTTGGCTTTAATATTTAAACTCTATAAGACTGTAGGACTCCCATTTCTGTCTTTTTTTTTTTTTTTTATTCTTCCCACATCCCTAAATGGTCATACTGTGACAACTTCCTTTTTTCCCCAACACTAAAAAGATGCTATCTGTCTCATCTTAGATCCCTAGTCTCCATTTCACCAGCTCATGCGGTACATTTCCGAATTTTTGCTCCTGGTTATATTTAATTGAAAACCTTATTAAATTTTCAAATCCTCCATTTCATACAATTCAAGCATGTCTTTTTGTGCGAAGCAAAGCTGTGCGTCTGCTTAGAGGTGCTTCTGGTATATAAATGTTTCAGGTTTAATTTGACCTGAATATCATATATCAAGCTATACAATAAAAAGCACTACACTGATCTCAGGTCAGTATTTTTGTTTAACAATCAGATGTATCCTGAAGTGGTATGTGTTAATGCTCAATGCACAATTACTATATTTCCTATTTTTGACTGAAACAGCTTCTTAAGCACTGTGATATATGAATTATTAAATTAAATTATATTTAATGACTACATTTCCACACAGTTACAATTAGCATAGGCAAGCAAAGAATATACTCATTAACCTACAACAACCACTTATAAAGTAGCACACTGTAATAAATAACGATCTCTCACTGAGTGCAAAATGTTAGCAGATTTGGGTTAATAAAGGTAAAAAGATGGTATTTTAAAATATATGTCCTTTTAGTATCCCTTAGGCTGATGCACAGGGCAGTGAGAGTTTGGGGTGTGGCTGCTGCAGCAGGCTGAGCCACAGGGTGTTTAGTCCATGTGGGAAAGGAGATGCAGATTCTTTTGCAAGTCAAAATTTAAAGACTTGCAAAGTACACAGTGACAATTGGGTAAAACTACAGAAAACCTTGAAAGCGTTTTTACAAGATGGAGAAATTTAATGGAATGTTTGGAGTTTTTTTTTTGACAGGTAAGCTAAACTTCAAGTTTAAAGGTTCACTAATGTGCCTTAAAACACGCAGCATTATTCTATGCGGTGACATTATTTAAACTGAAACAGGAAGACAGGGCAGGATATATCGAGCAGGCGCGCCAGCTTTTTAAGACCTCATTTGCCCCAATGGAAAGCAGATTTGCACTGTCTGAATCGTTCCCTATTGCCTACATTGTGCACTACATGCCATTCACCATACAGAAAATATTAACACTGTGAAAATGCGACCGATCTTACCCGCAGCTTAAATATTTATTTATAGTATAGGGGGCGGGATGCGTCAGATTCTGGAGAGCATTTGACTGGACAGAAAGTTTGATGAGAAGCTGAAGTGCAGGGTGATGTCATCAAAATCGTTGATTCATATTGGTGGAAATGAGAGACTGTAAGTTTTGAATGCTTGTATCTTGTAAACGCACATTTTTTCATTGTTTTGGAGCACACTAGCTTATAGATAACCTTAAGGCTATCATATCTATATTAAAAGCCAAAAAAACGTTTTACTTTGATTTCATGGGGACTTTAAAATATTCCTAATATGTTGGGCCTTTTATCAAAAGTAGCCTGTTTTACCTGTTGAGACATGCCTTATGTCTTATGTCATTGGAATCCTTGGCCGGACAAAATGCATGCTTTTTGATCGCAGATTTGATCATGAAACAAAATTTCAGGTATTTTGGATTTTTTGAAAAACTTATTTTTGCGAACTAGTCCTAGGTTTTTTGCCCGATTAGCACCAAACCAGTGCAGAAAGATTCTCTGGAGAGTGAATATCAATAATTATCAAAAAAAGGTCAAACTATCAACTTGCTGTTGCAAAGCGACACCAAAATGTTCGAAAGGGGTGGGACCACTTTTAGTAACTTTTTAGTTAAAAATATATATTTTTTAATCATTTAAATTTAGCTGGGTAGTTAATAGAACATTTTTCTGTGGTGTGACAAACTCAGAACACACATGTAATATTGCTTTATGCAAACTTTAATGGCATGTATTCAAGCAGAAATGGTGAACAGAAATGATTATGTTGTAATCAAAAAGATATTAATGTAAGGAAAATTTGGTCGTTTTATATAATGGTTCAGGTTTGGTATAATCTCTTCTCAGGTGTTGGGTCATCTAAAATCTGGATTAATTATCATTAAAAATATGTAATAAAAATAAATATAGGATGCTTAGATACGTGTACTCAAAAACAACTTTTGTCAGACATGTTGAATAAATGTTGACTTATAAAGATCTTTCCACAGAGGACTCAAACAAAACATCGAGCTCATTGTTTAAAGATCTAAGCAAATCAAACTATTTAACAAACCCATTTAAATCCCTTTAAAGACATGAATAAATATACACATCAAAAGTTATGTTATCGCCAGCAGCCTATTTGCACAGTTATTTGCAGTCACAGAGTCCAGTGGGGAGTAATCGCTACCCACTGTGTCATAGCAAACATCTCCCCACGTTCCTGCTCGCACAGTTTTTCATCCATATGCGCAAATCAATGGCTTCCTGTCTGTCTGTATGTGAAGAGCAATCCTTGTGCTATTCTGAAACATGGCATGAATACTTGCTGTCATACATGATTTGCTTTCATGGAGTTACAGACATGTACGTGACTTAGGAAGTGCATTTATTATCTAGTGAGTCTGCTTGCAGCATAGCACCACATGTGGCCTGTTAGGTCAGGCAAGGCGACGTGCTCCACAGAGAGAGGATCAGATCCTGCAGGCTCGGGAAGCATCAAAGCCTCGGCTGGTCGACCCTAGAGTTTCCCTCTGAGCCCCTGAGCCAGAGATAAGACAGACTTCATAACAACAGCAAATCATGAGTCTTGGATAGAGGATAGAGGATGGTGAAAGTACTAAAAATATGCTGGTTTATGAAAACTCAAAGACTTAAGAGCATGAACGGGAGAAGGAGGCAAATGGTTTGATCTTTGATGCACTGAGATTCGTTTTTTTTGATTATGGATTATGATAAGGGATGAAATTCTCATTGATTATGGAGAAATTAAAGCTGAAGCCTGAATTAAATTTTTTTAAATCTAGCTATTTCTAGGTGATTAGAATGATGCTCACAAAAGTTTTTTTTTTTTTTTTTAATTCAATAAACATGACCAAAGATTTAGAAAAATAGTTTTATTCAACTATATAATGTGTGCATATACAGTTGAGGTCAAAAGTTTACATACACCTTGCTGAATCTGCAAAATGCATGTTATTTTTTATTTTGTACTGAACCAAAAAAGGTATTTCACATAAAAGACGCTTACATGTAATCCACAAGAGAAAACAATAGTTGAATTTATAAAAATAACCCCATTCAAAAGTTTACATATGCTTGATTCTTAATACTGTGTTGTTACCTAAATTATGCACAGCTGTGTTTTTTTGTTTGTTTGTTTGTTTGTTTAGTGATTCCCTTGTTCATGAGCCCCTTGTTTGTTCTGAACAGTTAAACTACCCGTTGTTCTTCAGAAAAAAAAAACCTTCAAGTCCCACAAAATCTTTGGTTTTTCAGCATTTTTGTGTATTTGAACCCTTTCCAACGACTGTATGGTTTTGAGATCCATCTTTTGACAATTGAGCAACTCATATGCAACTATTTCAGAAGGTTCAAACACTTACTGATGCTCCAGAAGGAAAAACAATGCATTAAGAGCTAGGGGTGTAAACTTTTGAACAGAATGAAGATGTGTATATTTTTCTTAATTTGTCTAAATATCATTTTTTTCATTTAGTACTGCAGTTCAGAAGCTATAGAAGATATTTACATGTTTTCCAGAGGACAATAAGTTACATTTACCCTGATCTTTAAATTCAAAAAAGTTTTCAACCACCGGCTCTTAATGAATAGTGTTTGCTTCTAAAGCATCAATGAGGATTTGAACCTTATGTAATAGTTGCATATGAGTCCCTCGGTTGTCGTCAGTATGAAAAGAGCATACAGTGATTGTTTGAAAGGGTTCAAATACACAAAAATGCTAAAAAACCAAAGAATTTGTGGGACCTGAATGATTTTTGTGGCAGTTTAACAGTTCAGGACAAACAAGGGACTCATGAACAACTATCACTAAACCAAAAACAAAACAAAACAAAACAAACAAACAAAAAAACAGGTAAGTATATGTAAACTTTTAAACGGGATCATTTTTATAAATGCAACTATTGTTTTCTCTTATGGACTATATGTAAATGTCTTTTATATGACATACCTTATTCAGGTCAGTACTAAATATATATATATATATATATATATATATATGCAAAATGCATTATATATGTATATATTTGTAAAATAATTAACAATTTGTAGATTCTACAGGGTGTATGTAAACTTTTGACTTCAACTGTATTGTGTTATATTGTAAAATATTTTACACTAATGTATTATGTACTCAGTGTTGTCCTTACAACTAGTTGAGTCGCTGGAGCGCCATTTATCAAATAAGCTTTCATTTTGTTGAACATGCTACATTTTTCTCTGTTATTGTGCCAGCTGTAATTGCTATGGCACAGCCATGCTAATATGCAGCCATATCTCACGATTACTCGTGGAGATGTTCCTTTATTTTCAGCCGATTACTTACTAAAAACACCAAAGATCATGTTTTCAGGCCATTTGAAGTTCAATTTTGACTTGACAAAGTGGTGATATGTACGTCTTCCAATTAACACCATTATGTTGTTCATTCAGGCTGATTCACAAACGCAAATCGCACACCAACAAGAGAGGTGGGATTTATCACATGAGCCAATCACAGCTGATCATAACCGGTCACATCTAATCATATTGCGATGGAGGCACTGCCTCTTCTCACGTGACTTTCCCCCATTCGTTCTTCTATTTAAAAAATTCAATTAAGAAAAGTCCTGTCTATAACTAGAACCAAAGTAGTCAGAAGTCTGCCTCAGTAAGACTGTCTTGGACTGATACCACCCTTGGTGTTTAGGTCAAGGCAGCTGATCTCCTGCTGTTTAATATCCCTAATTGCCTTGTTTCCTCTCTTCGTCTGCAGAACAGGCGAAAAAGACGGATGGAGGCTTCTTAATAGATACACTGCCCATCTACCCGTTGTAAAAACAACATAAAGATAAAGAGAGTTAAAAAGTTGCGGAAAAAGAGGAAAACAAATTGAGACACACCCAATTATAACACTGCCCATACAGAGCTTCACCACACCACATTACATAAGAGCTCAGAATGTCAGAATGTGCTGCTTTGTGCCAATGGCTAAACAGAAGCAGTGCTGATCTGACTACTATGTTATGCACAGAAATAGCCAGAGGTTTGAGTCTATATAATAATTTATGTAATGCCACGTCAGCCTTACTCAAGAGAAGTGCTAAGTATTTTGCAGCAGAGTTATAGAAGAAGCGGATTTCAGATTTATCAAAGAACCGTTTTTTTCTTTGTGTGAAGATTTTATTAATCTAAAGAACATTTACAAAGAACCTTTTGTGTAACGGGAAATTTCCATGGATGTTAAAGGTTTTTGATCGAACAGTCAATGGTCAATAATGATCCGTTTTAAAATTCATCATTCAGTCCAAACCAGACTAAACACTGGCAGACCAAAACATTCTCCGATCTTTCCAAAGAAGGAATGTCTTACATTTCAGATCAAAATAATGAAAGAGTTAAATGAAAATTTTGTTATTAATCACTTACTTTACTTAAAAAGCTTTGTTAGTCTTCAGAACATAATTTAAGATCTTTTGGATGAAAACTGGGAGGTTTGTGACTGTTTCATTGACTGCCAAGTAAATAGCACTGTCAAGACCCAGAAAAGTATGAAAGGCATCGTCAAAATAGTCCATCTGCCATCAGTGGTTAAATCTGAATTTTATAAAGCAACGGGAATACTTTTTGTGCGCAAAGAAAATAAAAATAACAACTTTACTCAATAATTAATCTCATCTGCGTCACCGTAGCGCCATTTTGGAGAATATCCGCTGGATGCAAACTGCTTACACTGTTCTCTGTTAGCCACACCACACGGATATGTCTTCTGTGTGCTTTATGCTTTGATTTGAACGAAAACAGCGTATCAGTGTGGTGGGGCTGACACAGAACAGCGTACGCAGTTTGCGTCCAGCGGATATAAGCTTTTACAGGTTTGGAATGACATGGGAAAGTGATTAATTTTCATTTTCAAAATTTTTCATTTTGGCGTGGAGTAACCCTTTAAGTTAAATTTGAAATGCCTCTTTGCATCGCTTTTGCGATTTCTCAGCTTAAACCCATTCTGCCTACTGTGCAACTCACATTTCTGTTTGCGGAAAAGATTGAAGGCCAAAAATAACTCGAGGACATGTTTTTGCAGCGGCTGGCGTGTTTTAACAGCCTCAGCAAAAAGATTGCATGTGATTCTGTGTCCTCATGATTGCTAGTCTGCTCAACATCCATTTAAACTGTAAATACCTCTGTCAACTGTCACTAATCAAATAATGAGCTCCTGGGCAGCCCGGTCACTGGATAATACAATGCTAAAGAATGGTGAAACAGTAAGGCAGCATCACTGCAATATCTCAATAAATTAAAATGTTGTGGAAAAGTTCATTTATTTCAGTAATTCAACTCAAATTATGAAAATTGTGTAATAAATAAATTCATTGCACACAGACTGAAGTAGTTTAAGTCTTTGGTTCTTTTAATTGTGATGATTTTGGCTCACATTTACCAAAAACCCACCAATTCACTATCTCAACAAATTAAAATACTTCATAAGACCAATGGAAAAAAAAACATTTTTAGTGAATTGTTGGCCTTCTGGAAAGTATGCTCATTTACTGTATATGTACTAAATACTTGATAGAGGCTCCTTTTGCTTTAATTACTGCCTCAATTCGGCGTGGCATGGAGGTGATCAGTCTGTGGCACTGCTGAGGTGGTATGGAAGCCCAGGTTTCT
>JAHKKF010513687.1:0-25734 GCA_019740295.1 Labeo calbasu
AAATGTGTTAAATGATTTTAGTCCAGTGAAACCAATTAAAATTAACTAATAAAACAATGTAGTTTTTGTAACTGCATTATGCTTACTGTATAAAGTATAAATGCATTATCTGTGGAACTATAGAGTGATTTCTTGTTGCTTAGAGAAAGCTTCTCCTAACTCGTATAGTGACAGAATCACACACATGCCCTCCAAACTGAGATTTATCTCAAATATTAATGCCTTTTAACATCAAAAGTATAAGCCTGATAGACCTTGTCATTGTGCATTTATCAGTTGTAGTGGAGAGTCAGTCTACACAATCTGTCACTCTTTATTTATAAGCTGCAGTGTCTTAAATCACATGGCCTTCAGTGCTTTGACACTAATGGGCTAGGGGACTGTAATGATATTTGAGTGGTTATTATGCTATTGCTCATCCTACATTCCTTTGTACATCCTAGGTCATGTGACATATGTTGACTCCCTCCACAGTGCAGTCAAATCAGTTTTAGTGAGTTATACAAACTACAGAAAGTGGATCTTTGAATTGCAATAACATTACCACAGTCCATTTCAGATATAGTGATAAAAGAAATTGCCACAATATAACTTTCAGTTATATTTGTTACTAAATGTTAAAAGTGATACAATAGAGTACAATAATAATTCACAATTCATAAACTTTAACACTTTAAAGCACATTTCAAATATTTTGATTAATATTATTAATATTATATATATATATATATATATATATATATATACATACTGTATGATGTGTCATTTTTTTCATTAAAAATAAATGTGATATTATTGCAGTATTACAGATTAAATTTTCATATCTTAGCATTTGTGGATGTTAGATTTAAAGGAATTAAATTTACAATAAAACATTCAACAATATTTATCTGTCTGTGCTTACAAGGCAAAGAGTGGTTTGTACCTGATAAACAGTGAAGACATTGATGTCTTTCTCCTGACTTTGGGTGAACTGGCAAGACCAAAGTAAGTGAGGTATTGTTTCAAGGAAGGTTTCAGAATATTAAATTAAGTTGAATTAAATTAAATTCTTAAATCATTAGTGCAGACTTTTTCTATCGTGCTCGAGGCGAAAAGTGTATATTCCTCCATAACAGTAGGATGCGCTGTGATTCTTTTCCTGCCCTATTGACGCAAAGCATTGTAGGTAGGTATAGGTTTTGTTCGCGCTAGCCTGTAGCAATGGCGACTTCTTTAGGGTCTAACACTTACAACAGGCAAAACTGGGAAGATTCGGTGAGTACAAAAATATTTTTATTCAGGAATATATAAAGTAGTATTACTTTTCGCGACTGGCGCGTTTATGTTCTTTGTTTGAGCTCGCCAAATCACCTTTCCTAATTCGAACATATTCTGTAGTGGCTTAGCTCATGGCTAACGTAAACCCTTGCAGCATCTAAATTCTTTTCGTCAATAGTCAGAAATGTTGTTATATAAATATACTGTATAAACAGGCATCGACATGTACAAACATAATAGCATGACGATCCTCTGCCCAGTCGCTGTGTTGTAATTGATCCTTATTGTTCAGACAAATAAACATGCCATTGAGATACATTAAAATGTGATCGAATGTCCTATTAACAAAACCGTATTCGTAACATTGATAACATGTGGTATGTGTATAACGTTACTGGTTTTAATTCATATTAAATAATCGTTATATACGTATAGAGTACATTTATTTATTAATGATTAAATGCATGCATAGCACTGACCTTTTCGGTTTTCAACAGGATTTTCCCATTCTCTGTCAAACATGCTTGGGAGAAAACCCTTACATCCGGATGGTAAGTTGAGTTAGTGTAGTTTTACTTATTAGTTTCATCGTTAATTATAGCTAAATTCAATTGAAGTTGTATTTTTTTTGTATTTAAACACATTTTCACTTTGTACGTGTATTTGTTTTTCACAGACCAAAGAGAAATTTGGCAAGGAGTGCAAGGTACTGCTGTGTTCGTGCTCTCAAAAAAAGCTAAATGTTGTCCTGACAGGGTTCCCACAGTCATTTCAGAAAGTTTTTATGCCTAATATATAAATTCAGTTAAATACAAATAAGGTTGGTAACTGTCATGCATGATGAAGTCTTGGAAATATTATTTTATTCTCGATATTTGTTATCCTCTAGATCTGTGCACGTCCCTTCACGGTGTTCCGCTGGTGTCCTGGGGTCAGGATGCGTTTTAAGAAGACAGAAGTGTGTCAGACCTGTAGTAAAATGAAGAACGTCTGTCAAACCTGCCTTTTGGATTTGGAATATGGTAATGATGTCATTTGTGGCCATACTCTTAATATGTGATTATAAAATTATGTTGACATTAGATACTTGGATTTTTATTTTGATACAACGCTTTGAAACATTAAGGGCCCATTCAAGCATCACTGGCACATTTTGTATTTCCAAATGCACATTAAAGTTACAGCCTATCCGGAGATTAAGTTTGCTGCATTTGCTGTTAACCAAGCTTCTCTGGGATGCATTTGAATGCGGTGTGATAGACTAAATGATTATTTAATTAAAAAAAAACTAAGCTGCAGTGTGTGTTTGTCTCAACTTGTTTTGTAAGCACTGAAACATTGAAATGATCTGTGTATTAAAAAAATATATATATTTTTGACAGCACTTGCTGACATATTGCTATATTAGTAGTGTGGACATATTTTTGGTATTTTGGTATTTACTTCAAGTGAAGTTTTTGTTCTTTCCAGAAAGCAGATTATACATTTTTAGGAACTGACACAATTCTAATTCTAACACTTTAATGGGATAATTCAGATACTTGTTTTTTTTTGTTTTTTGTTTTTTTAAATAGGTTCGTGCTGTGTTGTTGTAAAAATGACTAAATAGTAATATTTTTTGGTCTTCGTACAGGTTTGCCCATTCAGGTTCGTGACACTGGGCTGTCCGTTAAAGACGAAGTACCGAGATCAGATGTGAATAAGGAGTATTACACTCAGAATATGGAGAGAGAGGTAATTTGTCTGTACACTACACATTTACTCCTGTTTTATTATGTTATTATGATTTCCACATGATAACATAGCATAGTAAACGCAAATACTAAACATTCTTAAGTAATATATAAAGTGTCTGTGGGTTACATACTTTGTTTTAACCTGTAGATCGCTAACTCTGATGGCACCAGACCTGTGGGGCTGCTTGGGAAGGCACCGAGCAGCAGTGATATGCTGCTGAAACTAGCTCGTACCACACCATATTACAAGAGGAACAGACCACACATCTGTTCCTTCTGGGTGAAGGGGGAGTGCAAAAGAGGGGAAGAGTGTCCATACAGGTGAGCAAAACCTCAAAAATCTTTTATGGGTATAAAATTATGACCCATGATTCTCAATTTAACCCTTTGTTGGTTGTCATGATTTTGATTTTGCTGCTTGTCTTGCGTCAAGTATTTTGTTTAATAAACCACCTGCATTTTTATTAATTGACTTTTTTTTAAGCTTAAGGTGTGAATTATGTATGAGGGATTATGAATTTTGATTACATTTTTGACACACATGCATTGCTTTAATATCACAGGCATGAAAAGCCCACAGATCCAGATGACCCATTGGCTGATCAGAATATTAAGGATCGTTACTACGGCATTAATGATCCTGTGGCTGATAAACTCCTGAAGCGGGCCTCCACCATGCCCAGATTGGACACACCGGAGGACAAGTCCATCACCACACTCTATATCGGAGGTCTGGGAGAAGATGTAACAGACTCTGAGCTCAGGTAAATTCACTTCAGAATTCATAAAGCTAAAACGATTAAAAATATTTTTGTTAGCTGAAATATTGCCTTGGTAACTAACTGCAATGACTGTCTAGAAATAAGTAATGACAAAACTGAAATAATAATAAATTAAACCAAAGTAGTATTATTTTAAAAGTGCAAAAACTATTAAAACACCATACAAGTTGTTTATTATTTTGGCTTCATTGTTTAACTTTCAAAAGTACATACATATAGTCACTCAGTTCATATAAACTATTAAAAAAAAATAGCAAAATGGCATTTACATTGGTAAAGAGAATTACTTTGTTATATTGCAAAAGTTGTTTTTCCTTTTTGTATGTGTCAATTCCTGATTCTTTTTTACTTTTTCCACAAAGGAATCACTTCTATCAGTTTGGAGAGATTCGTACCATCACTATCGTTCAAAGGCAACAGTGTGCTTTTATTCAGTTCGCCACACGGCAGGCCGCAGAGACGGCTGCAGAGAAGTCCTTTAATAAACTCATCATTAATGGACGCCGGCTTAATGTTAAGTGGGGCAGGTCGGTGACTAATCGTGCAAGTAAAATCTGACATTCAAACAGTAACAATTATGTAGTGGAAGTTCTGAATGTTTTTTTGTGTCGTTCAGGTCACAGGCGGCTCGAGGAAAAGAGAGAGAGAAGGATGGGGTTACAGAGAGTGGAATCAGGCTGGAGCCAGTGCCCGGCCTCCCTGGTGGTATGTGATAAAGTCTTTCACACATTGGCATGTTTTATAGAGTAAATAATATGAATGTGAGTTGTATGGATTGCGCTTGTACTTAAATATTTCACCCTGGACCACAAAACCAGTCATAAGGGTAAATTTTCTGAAATTTAGATTTATACATCACCTGAAAGTGGAATAAATAAGCTTGATGTATGGTTTGTTAGGATATGACAATAATTGGCTGAGATACAACTATTTAAATATCTAGACTGCTACTACAACTAATGATTGGTTTTGTGGTCCAGGGTCACATATTTGCTTATTGTGAATTGTATGGATAGCTTTTACATAAAAATATGTAATTATTCGTTCATTCATTTAAAACTTGATCCACCACACTGGTAAAATAAATAAATTTACAGTGATAATTCGATAATACATATGCAGTGCATTTCATCATTAGCTTATGTTTTATTTTTTGTAAATTTTTTATTTTAATTTTTTAATAGTATGGATTGGATTTATTTATTTTACTTTTTTTTTTTTTTTTTTTTTTTAGCTTGACACTTATTTATTTTATTTTTTTTGGACCTTGGTCTGTAACACTAGTAAGTAAAATATATTTTTAGAATAATAATGTGGTTATCATTAGGGATGCTCATTTTAACCGGTTAACCGTTAACCGACGGAAAGAATTTTGACCGATTAATACAATCAGTTAAACGGTTTAAAAGGTCATTCTTTTTTCCAGTAATTCATCAAAATACTTTAAAATGTTTGCTGGATGATTAAAATAAAATAAACTTGCATTTTTGAGAGAAAAAAAAAGATAGATCGTCTATAAGTCGCATTTTATTATTACATTCTGTAGCCGACGCAAAATGTTTACAAACACTACAAACATAGGCTGGGCTATTTTAGTTCCCCCTCACTTTATAAAAATTCTTTAAGTTAACAATATTCAGGAAAGAACAAGGATGTAATAAAGAATCTAGGCTATATAAACGACAAGCCAAAATAAATTCATTAAGGCTAAAGTGAAACTGAAACTAATGTCGAGTTCTCATTCGAAACAAATCCAAATGTTTCCGTATTTGAGATGTATTTGAATGCCAAAATATTATTTATTACATAAACCTGGTTTTGTACTTCACTTGCATTCTAGTATCCACATAAAACAATTAGTTTGCCATAATATTACTTCAGTATGTTGATAACGATTAAGCAGTGTGATTTTTGCCGTATGTTTGGCTGACTGTATTTTATTATGATAATGGAAAGGCTTTTTCCTTCTAACAGTGGAAATGACTCCTCCTAGTCATACAGATAATTGAAACTGTAAACGGTTTGCTTTTGTTTGTGTACATTCACAATAAAAACCAATCCTTGTGCTTTTGCAAAATAAAGAGCAAAATAGGATGACGCTTTTTAGCCGTCTTCCTTTCGCGTAGCACAAAAATGAACCAAAAACTCTGCATACTATAGCTACTTGTTGCACAATTTTTTCTTTCGTTTTGTTTAGTAAAAATATTGTATAGGCCTATTCATTCATTATATATATAGCCTAGCTTTATGATGTTTTTCTCCGCTGGCAGAAGCGCTGCAATTGCGTGATGTGATGCGTCCATGCGATTCCTCGTGTTTTGTTGTTTGCTGCTTTTTGCACATGTACGATTAATCACTGGAAAACAAATGTTGGTATTCTTAAGGAGTCACAGACCCTTATCCTTTCTAAAATAATTAAATTCTATTTTAAAATAATCTTATCGTTTAACGGTTAATAATCGGTTAACGAGCGTCGGCTGTTGGTAAGGAAAAATAACCGAAATTAACATCCCTAGTTATCATTTAAGGTAAAAATGAACATATGTACTGCTATAATAATAAATAAAAATAATTATTATATTGAAGGAGAACTCCACTTCCAGAATAACAATTTACAAATAATTTACTCACCCCCTTGTCATCCAAGATGTTCTTGTCTTTCTGTCTTCAGTCGTAAAGAAATTATGGTTTTTGAGGAAAGCATTTCAGGATTTTTCCCCATATAATGAACTTCATTGGTGCCCCTGGTGCACATGCGCAACATCCTATTAGGTTCTGTACTGGAATTAGTTCAGCTGTTTCGAATCTTCGGGTTTTTCGAGTCATTCGTTCATCTTATGGGGCTGTCACGTGATGAACGAACGACTCAAACCCGAAAACTTGTCAGGTAAGAAGTGAAGTGAGCTAATCATAGACGGAAGACCCAGGTAAACAATGGAGTAATCTTTTCTGTTTCTTATAACATTATAGTTTTGTCTTGTTTGTAGTGTGATCAACGTTTGTGTAAACAGTAGATGTGTTAGGGAAGTAGCATTTTAATTATATTTTGCTAAAATGAAAAGAAATGAAAAGAGTCGGTAAAATGATCCAAACTTCCCATCACTACTACGAATCACGTGCAAGTTCATCGTCTGTGTACTGAGTATGGTGAAAAACTCCCTCTTATTTTTTCCTACAACTGGAGAGGAGGACATCGTTGTACCTTTTTGTTACCTTACTTAGTCTTTGCCCATTCACTTTGTAAACACTGGGTCTCTAGTTCCGCCTACGTTCCACATGACCTTTCGACTTGATTCAATTGTATGTAGCGCTGTGAACGTGCATCCCAGAGCCTGTGCTACACGAGCTTTTGTGTTTAAAAAGTATTAAAAAAAATTATTTTCCCAAAAAAAACATGACTGATCGTTTCACTAGAAAAGACCCTTCTTCCTCGGCTGGGATTGTTTAGAGCCCTTTGAAGCTGCATTTAAATTACATTTTGGACGTTCAAAATCGGGGCACCTATGAACTCCTTTATATGGAGAAAAATCCTGAAATGCTTTCCTCAAAAACCATAATTTATTCACGACCAAAGACAGAAAGACATGAATATCATGGATGACAAGAGGGTGCATAAATTATTTGTGAATTGTTGTTCTGGAAGTGGAGTTCCCCTTTAATAAATAAATAAAATGCATGCATCTATTTTTATATAATCTTTTAGATTTATATAATCTTATTTTATTTTATTTTTTCATTCATTTATTTTTTTGTATTGTTTTGTTTTTACAGTTATTCCAAAATTAATTGATTGGATTCCGCTACATTATTATATAAGGTAGAGCAGTGTGTGAATTTTCCATTTTCTCATATTTTTTTAAACAGCTTTGCCCCCACCCCCTGTGTCTGATGAAGATGCCTCCACCAACTACTTCAACCTGGCTCCCACCAGCTCCCCTGCTGTTATGAACCTTGGACTTCCTCCTCCACCTGGGGTTGCCATGCCCCCACCACCTGGTGAGTATCAACCCACTCACTTCCTCCTTCCTCCTTTTTTTGTACTCTGAGAAACCATTAACCATATCTGCTCTCTCCAGGTTTTGGTCCTCCTATGTTCCACACCATGGATCCAATGGCCCCGCCAATGCCCCCTCCAATGGCGATGAGGCCCCCAGGACAGGTCCACTACCCATCCCAGGATCCTCAGCGGATGGGCGCCCATGCAAGTCGCCATGGAGGCCCTTAGATAATTATACAGCTACCTCACTGTTCAGCAATGACTGCTGAATAACTGAACCCAGAGTGATGTCACCTCTGCCCACATTTTTAAGTGTTTATGTCTGTCAATCATTTTCACAGGCAGTGAATAAGAGTGTAGGATGGAGTGCATAATGAGGAAGGAAAACATTGGAAAAATACCAGCATTTTTGAATTTAAACCATGACAGACTTTTTTTTTTTTTTGTTTTTTTTTTTTTGTTTTTTATAAAGCATTTGATTTATAATAACCCTTCATGGTTTCTGCTACCTTGTCAGTTTTATGTTTTGTATGTAGTGATATGAAACCGATATTATGGCTCTTTTTTTTATGGCCGAATGACTAAGAATTGGTTGCAGTGACCAACAATTACCAAGTGGGGGCACTATTGACTATTTCATGCATCTGAAGTCTTTATTTGTTTGTGACACTTTGTCCTATTGTCCTACACCGCTAGAATATTCCAGGATTCATATTACATTTCGTGGTAGTGTTTATCTCTTCTCCCTTTTCTGTAAAGAATGAAATGTGTTGTCCTGAATTGTTTTTAAGACTTTTCTTTAAGTGTACAGCTGTCTGGTTGTGGTTACATTAAAGCTTCACATTTTTAAATATTGTGTGAATAATTGTGTAAACATTATTATAGCATGTTAATAGACAATGTATGTAAACTTTTAATTGGTATTTGATTGCTCAAAATGGCTCAGCTCACAATTCACAGTAGCAGTTTAGGCATCTGTCATTAATTCAGCCTTCAGTTGTAGTTTGCCAAAATCGTTGAGTATGCCAGCTTCACAGATCAGGAGACTCTTCACCGTACTTGGTGCCCCAGCCCCGTGGAGTACGGTTGAAATTGGGCCGATGGCACATCGTGTCCCAGGTCAGGTGTGGCTCTGTGTGAGCCTGCAGCATCTCAAAGCCAGGTAGCGGCAGAGTCCTCAAAGTACCTGCCGTCCCACCAAACGGTGTAGGAGCTCTGTGAAGAATGACAATTATTGTTGTTCATGTCGCTTTTTTATTGCTAAAAATAGTCTGACTTTCCCTAACAGCTGAGTGGAACAAGCCTTGTCTTTTTCACCCACATACTGATACATGAGCCAGGACCAGCATAAGGTTTCAAGACACAAATTCTGTTTTAAGGCCTGACCTTAAAACCAAGTTTTTTGGCAGGCGGCCTTCCCACGCCGGACATGCTAGGAAGTCTTTTATGTATACTGTTACTAGTAGTGGCTGATGTCCTTTTTTAATTCAATCACCATTTTCAGGGACCTTTGCTACTTACTTGCTACTGTACTTATTGATAGTGATAGAGAAGTGGAATTGGGAGTGATTCCTGGGGAAAAACTACTTTAACCATGTTCCCAAAATCAGGGACCAATCAGAGAAATTGCACCAAAAGAACACGTTAATTTCCCATTTGCTTCCATGAAGCACTGCAAGTGATGTAATCAACCCGTATGCTCTCAAACTTAAATATGTGTGTGTGTGTGTGTTATATGTAAGCTGAAAGCTTGTGGTCCTTCCCAATCCCCTCTCTCTCCCACTTTGCTTTCTGTCCTCTTTCCAACTGTTCTATCTAAATGAAGGCAAAAAGGCAAAAAAGAAATCTTTAAAAAGCTCATATTGTTTCTAAATGCATAATAAACATTAAAAATATCTTTCTCCATTTTTTTATTTGTATTTTATTTGCAATGCTTCAAAGGATTGTAGTTCTTTTAACTAAATTCTTGTACCTTTGACTTTTTGTCCAATTTTCAAATACTTTTTTGCTGAAAACGTAGGTTGTTTCCATAATATAAATTATGTCTGATGATTTTCAGCAGGATTTTCAATGGGAAAATAATTTGCCGGCATTATTTAATAGCTTGTGTGGCCATTAGTAGATCAGTAGAAAAGCAGAGTTGCTGCATACAATGACGAATAATTCACAATTAGAAAAGGAATGTGTCTTTAGAATGGAGGTTCTCAACTCTGGCCCTCAAGGTCCACTTTCCTGATGATCAAACTCATCTGCCTATAACTTTCTACAGAGATTATTTTACTAGTGGGAGATGAGAGGGTCTGTATTACTATTGGAGAAAACGGTCAATTTGGATCATGTGTGCCTTGATAACCAATCACATTACAGCCTAGACCTCATTGAATTTCACTCAGAGTTTTGCGACACTCAGTCTCCATTTACGAATACCATAGGAATGAATGAGCATTGCCATAAGCTGAATCCCACATGTTTATCCATGATTTAACTTATATAATGGGTATTTAAAAAAAAAAGATTTTTTTTTTGGGTGTAAACTCTAAAAATGTTTCAAGCCAAAAGTATTGTTTAGTGTAAAACATGTTGAAAATTAGCCGATAGGCTGTTGATTCACTAAATGATAAGCTAGTTTCTCTAAAAAGCTATTTTTTTCAGTGTAGTGAAGGCTCTCCTCCATTGACATCCATTAGAAAAAAACTGCGTTTGGTCTCCTTCCCAAACCGGAAGCATTAGCCGTTACACTTTTTTAAGCTTGCCTTCTATTGGGTTTGCTTTCTAGCAGTACTGAAGAACTTGTTTAACTTGTTCAGGTGTGTTTGATGGGTTGGAGCTAAACTCTGCAGGAAATAGAGAGCTTGAGGGCCAGATTTGAGAACCTCTGCTTTAGAAAGTAAATGGAATTAATCTTGGTTTCAAATTTTAATTGAACATTTACTTCATGCTGAGTTTACTAATGAGGGTAAAAGTATCATTATGTTGTGATTCATTTGTACCTGTTGAAGCATTTGTAGTTGGCTGGGGTGAGTTTGAAAGGTGGTTCAGGCAGATGGGTACTGATGTTAGCCAACAGCGTCTCATTGTCAATGGGTTTTTCCTCCCAGGGTGATTGGTAAGACTTGGGGATCACAGTGACATTGAACTTCTCAGGAGGAACCTCTTTCAGAGGCCCCCCATAACCTGTGTGGGAAAGATTTTCCTTTGACTTTGAGAACAACAGAAACCTTAATGTGCTCATACAGAATTAAAGATACACATTGTGTTGTATTTACCAGGTGCAAGCACACATGGATTTCCTTTCTTAGCAACCGTGTGCTTTAATGTGGTGACTAAGCTGTTCTTTCCAGGCTGGTTGATGTAAACTTCAGAGGTGAAGCAATCACTTCCTTTCTCTCCTTGTGTGGCATTCTGGCCTTGAAGTGTTTCCTCTGAGTGCTGGACAGTGTTAAAACATCACCCATTATTACTAAACCTACATGCTTAAAAATAAAAGATTCTCCAAAGAATTTTTCAGTAAACAGTTTTTAAATGTTTTTTTTTTTTTTTTTTTTAGTGTGAAGAACGTTTTAATAATCTAAAGGACCTTTTGTGAAATGGACGGATGCTATGAATGTTTAAGGTTCTTCATGGAACCATACTAAACCAGAGCCAGTGGGGTTAATTACTTCAGGGGTGTCCAATGCTGCTTCTGCAGGGTTTAGCTCCAACCAGCTGGCTGGAAGCTATTAGTGATAAGACCTTGAATAGTTGGTTCGGGTGTGTTTAATTAGTTCAAAAAACTCTGCTGGAAGGTGGTCCTCCATGTATAGGATTGGACACCCCTGAGTTACTAGTAGATTTGCTCACTTAACATCTTTAGTTTTGCTTAGGGATGTCCAGTCCTGCTTCTGAAGGGCCTTTTGGCAGAGTTCAGCCTCAACAGTAATTAAACACGCCTAACTAGCTAATCAAACTCATCAGGGTGATTAGAAACATCTAGGCAGCTGGTTGGAGCTAAAGCTCTGGTTTCACATTCAAACAGCTTTCACAACCATTTTACTTCTGTAAAGTAAAGGTCTTGCAACTCTGAGTGAAACAGGATATTATATAAGAACAAAACAGGGCGGGACTTGATTTTATCCATCAGGGATTGATTGGTTCATAAAAAGTGGGTGTTCCAGAATAGAGTGGGATCTGAATGTTTGCAGTCGATTGTGAAACTTTCGATTGTGAAGGAGCTTTTTGACATAGAGGCAGAAGAGCAAATTCCCCCTCAAGACAATTTCAGCATATCTCAAAGGTAAACTTTTTTCAGACTTTTTTTTTTTTTTGTAATTATTCCCACAATATTAAAGTTAATCTCCATAGAAATTGTCTTGCCCAGCTATTGGCTACTGTTTAACATTGAGGTCAAATTCGTAAACATTAATTTTATTGAACCCGGAAGTAAACTGGGTCAATTCTAAATCCATGCTGACATTAACCTGGTGAACACAATAAGATGTCTTACACTGAGGTGTCTCTGTGCTATATTCTCCAAGGTGAACCTCTCCACTCTTTTGAGTCTCTCGTGAAACATTATAGATCCTCTGTTGGACAGCAGATTGAGCTCCTCCATCATCAGATCCTGAGGAACACTGATCTTCTTTCCCAGGTTCAAACATGCTGATTTACCTTTACAGATATGTTGCGATGCATTGATATTAATCACAGAACAACTATCCTTTATAACATGTATTACAATGTTATAAACCAGTAATTAAACCAGTTAATGAAAAACTTTTTTTATATTTTTATAAACACTTTCAGGTTTTCTTTAATACTGTGTGATCATTCATAATTAATGTCATCAAAGGCATGTCTAACATTCTCTGTCATCATCTTTGGCTCTCCAATCATGAGCACAATATGTACGACTGTGATTAAATCATTAAATTTGACACAGGCATCTGGGTGTAACCTCAGCCTGCTGTTTGTTCAGTAATGTTTAAGAGGGTTCAGATCTTTCCCAATCAGGCATGGATGAGTCATGATCTCCTGGAGTAAAGCATTTAGTCTCCTGCTGTCATATTACATTACAAATACCCTTACTGTTTGGGAGCTGAGTCAAAGCAGTTGAGACATGCCAGAGCAGAAAGTGAAAATTTGGCTCTTTACAGACTGTTTTGCTTTTTTTTCCCCCTCACACGTCACAGTCCTGTTGCTTTCAGATGAATTCATTGAATTAGTCTTATCCATTGAGATGGCATGCTGTTTGAAAAAACCTTACCTTCATCTGTGTCTAAGCACAGCTCCTGTTGCTCTTTCTTGTGTACGTCAGTGTATGGTACAGGCATGGTGATATTAATAGTGTCCAGCCTTCAATAAAACCAGTCCAGTAAGATTAATAATTTATTTTTTTTCCCACTAAATGAATCTGATTTGACCCTTTCTTTGTGATACATATGTATTCCTCCTTTGATCTCAAATCAGGCCTGAAAACTCTTGTTCAAACTGAGCTGCATAGATCACAGAACAAACCAATCCTTTGATTACAGCAAAACTTACCAATTTAAAATCCCGTGTTCGTCTTTATGCAAGCTTAGATGATGTATCCCGTCCCGAGGTAGAAATGCTTATGTGAGCCCGCATCAGACAGACTGTGAACCTTCTTTTTTGCCCTGGTTAGATCACTGTCTTATTTTAGCAAGTGTGGTATGTATCTAATGGGCTTGGATTAGCACAGTGGTGTTTCAGCATCCACACTAATGAAAATTTGATCCACTGGCCATAATACTAAGTGCGCAGACTGGTGACCGGGGAGGAAGGCAAGACTCTGAGTCAGTTCCAATTATGTCTGCCTCTGAGGTTCAATACCTTTGGCTGAAGGCATGCCAGAGGTATTTTTTTTAGTGTTTGGCTAAATAGATTGCTGCAGAGAGGACATTTTTTGTAGGCCAAACCTGAAAATAAGCATTTTGTCACTTCCGGTTTAATTGCCCCAAAGGTTTTTAGAATGGGTTTTTGATTAAATGCCTGAAATAAAGTCTGTGGTTAACGCAAGTGAAAAAGATATTTTCACTTTTTACTCTTGCATCATAAAATACATCAGTAAAACACCCATTGTGATTGCTTTAAAGTTCTTACTAAATGGGACTACAGAGGTTGTTGGGGACACTGAACGTCACAATGCAGAACAGGCAAACTCATCTGCGTACTAGTATGCTTTCACAGTCTCTTTGTGTTTCTAATCATGCTCAAACTCAGATTTTTTAAAATAAAAACCTTAATGGTGGCAATGTTACAGTCATATGACCTTAGTTTAGTTTGTTTATAACCTAAGTTTAGCTTTTTTACTTTGTGTGATTGTATTTAGGCTTCAAAATTCATGAAAGCTGTGTTAATTTGTGAAGATTATATAAGGTTATATAATCAAAGCTTTTGCAATAATCCATAAACTAATGAACAAATCCTGTCTTTTTTTTGTCAAAATAACGTGGGTGATGCTACCTGCCAGGTTAGCCTACAAAAATACATTGTTTATCGTTCTTATGCTGTTTTGCTTGAATATGTTTTAGATCTTCCAAAATTGTTAGAAAACTTTAAAAAAAATCTAATATGACTAGTCTACCCTAGAAAAAAAGATTTAAAATGCATTTATTTTATACTTAGTATAATTCAAATGTATTAACATATGTACTGTCAGATCGCTTGAGACTAAAACAAAAATTATAAAGTTGTAATTAAACTTTCTTTGGAGTAATACTTGTACACATTGCACATATGTCAGTATTAAGCCTAAATATGTTTTAATGTCACTATTGATGAGGATTGTGATTTTTAAGTAATTTTGGTCTTTAAATGCAAAATATTTCAAGTATACCTAAAGTAAACTTGCAATTGTCCCACTTTAGCACAATCAAATATACTTAAGCATATCTTTAGCTGGACTTCAGCACTACTTCCGCACAATTAGAGTGCTTTAAGTACAAAATCAGTTAGTTCCAATTTAGCAATTTAGACTTTAAATCTTTAACTATCACTCCCATTTCTGAACGCAGACATAAAAATGCACTTCCCAGACTTACATTTTTATAATTCATCAATGAAAACATTTTGTAATATGATTTTGATGTACATTTTCCGTGGTAATGCAATGTCTGATTTTAAAATTCCTTTCAATGGATGAATTTTTAAGTTTTGAACTGATATATAATTTCTTATGATATCTGAAGTGTGGCAATGAAGAAAGTCTTTTGTGACAAAGGTCAGAACTCATGTTATGATTTAGATTTTTAACTTGCACTCTTGACATATATTAATCTATTACTTTTCCTACATAATTTCTAACACAACAATATGGTAAAATATCTATTTAGGAATCTTAGACCTTTCCAACGATGTATAGTTTGCCATGATTAGATTAGGATTTATTTGTAAGGCATCCCACTGGCTTGTTTAGAATATTAAAATTACATGTGCAGGGTATTTTTATTAAGTGCTGTACATAAGTACAATAAGTAAATGTATTTGTAGTATACTTAGCATGAAATAAATGTATTTTAAATACATTTTAGTATATTTATTTTTCACTTTTCACTTTTTTTTTGTTTAAATTAGAATCAAAGACAATCTTAAACAACTAGAGAAAATGTCACAATTTCAATTCTCATAATCATACACATGATGTCCACACAGAATATTCACAGAAACTATTAAATCCAGTCATACTGAGACAAAAAAAAAAAAAAAAAAAAAAAGGGGTCTGACATATCATTTTACACAAGGTACAAGAGTTTTGCTCTGTTAGAGATAATTCTCTGGTGTGACAACTATCAAAACAGCTTAAGAACACTATATATATTTGTGACAGATACAGAGATGCCTCATCCTTATTTAGGCTGCAATCTGCTTGTGTGAAATTATGCCATGGTATGTCATATTTCTCAAAAACGTGACAGCAAAAGCATGATTTACAGTTCTTAAAGAAAGCTTGTTTAGTCAGAGAGCAACAAATACTCTCTGTAAGAGCATAAGAAATAAGAGAGGGAAAAATGATTTGTTTTGTTGGTTTCCTGCCAGTCTCTGTTGGCAGCCAATTTACAAACAGGAAGAAAGATCATTAATATCATTAATATAATAAAAAAAAATTCCCGAAGTAAATATTTTATATGTGGTTTACATTAACAGAAGAATCAGAGCGACTGTACAAAATAACACATGGAATAACCAGATTCATTTCTTCTTATTTACAATATTGTTGCTGATCCAGTTCATGCCATCCTAAATGAAGAAGAAGAAGAAGAAGAAGAAAAATACGAAGTGTTAAACTATTCCTACAAGGGTAAAATTTGAAGAAATTCCTTATATATTTACAAACCTGTACACCCTCCCCAGATACAGCAGAACAGGCCTGAATCTGCCACTCTCTGTCCCGGTACGTGTGCAGGTTGAGACCCTCTGCGATCTCACTGGCCGGAGAGGCTGTGGCCAGGTCCTGTTTATTGGCAAAGATGAGCAATGGCACACCCTTCAGGTTCTCCTCATCGATAAGCTCAGAAAGCTCCTGTTGAAGAAGGTCAACACAGAGGAGTCAAAAAGAATGTAATCAGTATCATACAGAGGTTGACATTCAAATTCTACTTGGCCTATACTATGGATCAAGGGCGTAAATTTCGTCTAACAGTAGGGGGGGACAATAAACAAAATTTCTTAAGAGCAAATTTTGAAGGGGACACAAATAATACAGTATAATATAGGTGATATATAGGTTCACCACGCGGTCATATTATAATTACTGAATTATTTTGCATCCTCCACATAGTATTTTAGGTTTCTTCTGGGACTGAGGACGTCTTTAATTTACACAGAGATATTCAATCGCAGCAAGCCCACTGATCTGCCACTTATCATACTGAACAAAACCATTACACATCGGTAGGTCTACAATATTAGCCTAATCAGTTTACAGACAAGCTTATCGCCTTGTTAGTTGAAGTGGGTGACAAGCTACGGTATTAAACAAACTAAGCTTGGTAACCTTATAATCGCCCATAGAAAAATATATCGGATATCATCATTTTTTTGTCACTAATTTGTTAATGATCCAGCATCATCTGTATTGAAAAGAAAGAATCACTTCACCCGATGTTTAAAGTGAATAAAATAGCCTTGACAGCTTAAGTTACTTACACATAACTACTGAAGAACTTTCCTCTCTTTCCCATCGGACTCGTATGTACCAGTAGGGCGAAAGCAGTGGACCAAACTTTTTTGCGTTTATATAGTTTTACTACTTACACAATCATTTTACATATATTATTTACAACACACAGAGTCGCTCATAATGACATTTTTAGGGGGGGCAACCTGTGATTTACGCCTATGCTATGGATGTGTAGCATGTATACTAAAGATTAAACCCAAGTTTAAGTTTAATATTTAGATGAACCCTTTAAGTTTAAGTTTAATATTTAGATGAACCCTTTAAAAATTAGGAATTCTCCTAACTGTATTTAATGTGCATTGATACATTTATTTTAAGATTAATGCTTTTTTTGTATCTTCAAACTCTCATTTTTATCTGTCACTTCTCATTTCCACCAGTTTTCTCACTTGTTCTCTAAAAAGCTTGTCGTTTCTACATGAGAATACCAAATTAATTGTTAAAAAATATCTTTTGAATTTCTCAGGAGCAAAAAGTGATTGTATCACTTTTTATAGTGGGGAAGTTAAAAATTTGCTTAGGGGACAAGTCCAAAATAATGTAACTCGGGCAAATAACTGGCATTTCAGCACTCTTCAAACTGAGGAACTAATTAATGATACACAATAAAAAGTTTAAAGCTATTAAAATGTATCCTTTAAAACTGGAAAAGATTGTTTTGATTTCCTTTTAAAAATCTAATACAGTAATCAGCCACAGATACATAGATTGAGATCTCCTTTGATCTGTGCTGACAGCTGTTTCAATTTAGTCTTGAGACAAAAGATATCCAGCCTGTGCATATTACAAGTGAAATAAATTATGGCTGGATTGCTTGATGCATATATATTTCAGATAAAATGATTTTCAGGAAAAAAAAGAAGTTGTGATTGTCACAGATTGATTCTGTGTAGTCTTACCAGCCCTGTTTCCTCAAATCTCTTTTTGTCTGCACTGTCAATCACATAAATCTAATAAAAGGGAGAGAGAAAAGAGACTATTAAAGAGAACAAAGCTTTTTGACTGATACACAAAACAGAAATGTTATTACATATGTTACTGTAAATACTCTTACAACATAGTCAATGCCAATAAGTTAACTTTAAAAAGAATTTTCCAGAACACTGCTGTCATACCAATAAATCTGTGTTCTCAAGGTACTTCTTCCAGAATGGTCGAATCTTCCTCTGTCCTCCAATGTCCCACACATTCAGCTTCATGCCATCACAGGTCACGCTTTTAATATTAAAACCCTGAAAAAACAATATTAGCACATGATGCAACTTTAGATATTTCTTCCTTTTTTTCCTTATGATTTATGAAGTTAATATGACTTAATATGTCTCATAGTTGTGACTGTATATATGTTATATTCTGACTTAAATCTTGTAAGTGCAAATATATATTGCTTTAAAATCATAATGGGAGAAACAAATATTACAATATCACAATTGTGTATTTATCTTGCATTGTAACTTTATGTTCCAGATGTGACTTTAAATCTCCCAGTTCTGAATTTTGTCCAGCACTGTAACTTAAATCTCCCAATGTGACTTTAAATCTCACAATTGTGACTATATATCACAGTTGTAAGTGACTATATATTAATTGTGACTATAATTTAAAAACTCACAACTGTGACTTGATATTTTGTAACAGTGACTTTGTATCTCATATCTTTAATATTCAACTTCTCAAATATCAATATATAATCAATATATAATATTGAAATATCTTAAACCTGTGCCTTTAAATCTTAGAATTGTGAAATGCTATTTCACACCTGTGACTTTAAATCTAACAGTTGTGACTTGCTATTTCACACCTGTGCCTTCAAATCTCACACTGTAACTTTAAATTTCACAGCTGTGATATGTGGTCACAACTGTGAGATTTAAAGTCACATTTTAAGATGTAAAATTTAAAAACTCACAACAGTAATTTGATATCTCATAATAGTGACTTTTAATCTCACAGTTTTAAAATTATATATCTCATTAAGTGATTTGACATCTTATAACAGTGACTGTAAATCTCATAGTTGTGACAGTATAACAACTGTAACTTCATTTCACAATTGTGACTTCTTATGTCAAACAGCATTTTTTTTATCTCACAGTTTATATCTCATGATGTAACTTCATGTCTCACAATTGTGACTTGATATCTCAGTTGTTACTTGATATCTCACAATGTGACACAAAGCACAAATCAAATCTCACAGTTGTGACTTAATATCTCATAACAATGACTTTGACAGTGTGACTTTAAATCTTACAATTGTGGCTTTACATAATTCACATTGACTTAAACCTCCCAATGTGACTTTCTCACTATCTCACAACCATGCCTATATCTCATAATTGTGCCTTTTATATCTTCAACAGTGACTTAAATGACATAATGCATCTTCATATCTCATAGTTGAAACTATATGTATCTCACAGTGTGAATTTACTCTTATATTAAACTTCATCTCACAGTTCCCTTATTAGTTTTTACTATGAGGCAGAAACAGGCTTCCGTAATGAAGGCTTGATTAGGTCACAATTCTGACACCATAGAGGCACAATGTATTTAAACTCTCCTAGTCTAAATTTATCCTGCCCCTGAGCAGCCTCCAACTACTGAGACTTTATGGTTAAGTAATCTTTAAACGTGGGATTAAAGACACTGTTGTGGTGCTATTCTTGGAGAGGATCTTCTCTCCCCACAGGTCTCAGCTCTTTACAGCTTTAACTGGCTGTGGCATTTAATGTCTGTTAACAAAACACATGCTAAACAGCAAATAGTCTCACATAACATCTAGGTCCCAGGATATTTTAAGTAATCAAGTAATGGTGTACCAACATCTTAACTAGTAGCAAGCTATGCACAGTGGAGTCCAAAAGAATCCATACTAAATGTTGTGTTAACAGCCACCAGTTGCAGACACTCTACAAACCGAAGTTACATTAAATCAATGATATATGCATTTAGACTTTTATAAATTGATATTAGAGATTTTTTTGTCACATGCTAATAGCTAGCACTAATACACACAGTGATGGCATGCTCTATCCCTGACCTCTCAACAGTAAACGGAGCGGTAAACCAGACTGACTACATTTGATCCTATTAACTTTCTTGGAAGATTGAGATGTTATCATGTCTATTTATACCATTTATTTGGATAGTAGTTTTTTTCTAGGACTGTCAATCAGGTGGTTACCTAGCAGTGACTGTATTCAACAGGTGCATTTTTTTTTGTCTCAGGGGTTGTAGGTGAAACTCAACATTAAGTGGATCACTATTGTTACACATACAATTAAATTAATATTTTTATATTTTTTAGGGGGTCAAAGGGCAAGGCTGACTGCAAGGACTTTTGATGACAACTGAAACAACTGACTTTTAGCCATCAGTCTTACAAAGGTTAAAATTGTACATACATCATGTCTAAATGGAAGTGGTGTTCACCTCAGACTAAAACAAAGGTTATTATGTAAAAAGAAGCTGTGTTCAGACAATGTGTTTGTTTTAATATTTTAATAGTATATTTATTTTTTATTTTATATTTCATTTTCACAACCACAAAAACAATTGTGTATAAGAACTTAGTCCATGTTACCCACTCATAATTTCACTATTTCACTTTGTATGTCATTATGTGTTATATTATATTATATTATTTCATAATTTAAAATTTGATCTCACTTTTTTTTCTCTCTTTTTCTTAGGCAGACACCAAAACAGGTAATCCCCAAAGACAATGATTATGTTGTTACTTTTTAAGGGGTTTTTCACTGTACTATTCATCCACAGTCTGCCCTCTTTATCACTGATTAACCTGATTCATCCATTTTGGTTGTACCATTTTGGTTGTACCATTTGGTTGTACATTGGTTTCATGCCAAAGAATGACTTTACCACTATCATTTCCAATTCTGTATGGTATCTGAAGTGTAACTGTCAAAGGCTTTAAGAATATTTCTACTGAATTTGTTAAACAGTAAAGCAGCACAAGAAATGTGTTAACATTTCACACCAGATAATAACTTCACACCTTCCAACAGCCACAGCAAATTAGGCTGAATTACTCATGAGACATTTTTTTGCCATTCATAACACATCATTAAAGAGTAAATGTACATTCTGAAATGGCAGAGGGCTGTGCTTCTTTTATAACCACATGTGTAACACTTTTTTTGAACAAGCATATTAAGAAAGTGCAGAAGCAAACTGTAAAAAATCGAGTGCTTTGAAAGTCCCTCGCAGCTGCTCTTCTCACCTGAGTTGGAGTAATGGTGTTCACATCTTCGGAGGCAAGTTGTTTTAACAAAGTGGTTTTTCCAGCATTATCGAGACCGAGAAGGACTATCCGCAGCTCTTGCTCTGTAGTGCCTTTTAGCTTCTCAATGACTGAAAACAAACCCTTGAAAACAAACATTTGTGCCTAAAAGATCTCTTTTAAGTTTCATTTTAAGTTTCAGGCACATCTATACAATCTGCTATTCTTCACAGTGATGTGTACAACATTAGTAAATATATTTTTTGATCCAAACAGGCCTTTCAAGCAGACCAAAACACTTACCTTTTGGACTTCTCCCATAGTGCTGTGAATTTGTGGTAGGAAGAGGATGTGGAGAGAGATGAAAAGGCGCAGCTACATTCTATGTGGGATATATCCAGGTAAGTGTTAGGTTTTCTTATCCGTCTACTGTTTCTTGGAACCTCTTCCCTCAAAATACTTGTTCTTCACTTCACAGGGAGCAGTACCTTTCCTTCTCTATGTGCCTGGCCTTCCTCATATGTGACATGGGGGAGGATGTGGAGGTGGGTGAAAGTGGGGGAGGGTTTGGATTAGTAGGCCACAATTAGCAATCTCTCCACCCGCCTCCCCTCCACTTGCCTCCTCCAGCACATCTCCAGCATTAAGGACTTACCTGGATTATCCTTAACAACCACCTGCTTCAGAACTGGCCTCCGAGACTCTCTCTCTAGTCTTCGCCATGCTGTCTTCCTCAGCATTTACAAACTTGGTTGACCCTCACATCTCAGTTGTTGTTTTCTGAACCAACAGGTTACAAGAAAAAACAATCTAAGCAAATAATGTAAGATAAGATCTCCTGTCAGTTTCAGTACCTCTTGTTGTTCCCTATGCAGCTTCACAATACTTCTCCGAAGCAGCAGAGGGCAGTAGTGTTCATATTTGAAATTAGAGTTCTTCTGGGTGTAATATGAGGTAAGGGTAGCAGTGTTAGGGTGGGGATCAAATGATTCCGGTTGGTTAATAGAGTGTTGCAGGGATGACATATTTTTGTGGGCTAAAACATAGAATGTAAGCACTTGTGGTTCTATCGTCCTGAAGTCAGTAGAGTTTTTGAATGGGTGTTTGGTTAAATTTCTGAAATAAGGTCTGTGGTTTACACAAGCATTTTGGTAACACTTTCTATGAAGTCTGTATTTAGTATACATTATGTGGATATTCTTAAGGCATTATAATAAATGAATAATGCATTATATATATATATATATATATACAAAATTTATAATATGTTGTATCATCTTATAAATAATCATACGTTTTTAATGCATTATAATATTATAGTATTTAGCTTTTAAGAATAATTTATAACACACAATGACACAATGCATCCACTTAAATTACAATGGATTATATTTCCAATAGTAATATTGTCTTGTGGGTCGCATATATTCCCATTGTTCTTAGTAGTGTTTTTACTGTAAGGTGACAAATACAATTTGTTTACAATGTGGTCATATTATTTATAATATGCCTGCTTTAAGTAAAGTTCCTTTAAGACCACTTATAAAAATAATAAAAAAGTAAAAGTGTAATTTTTTTTTCTCAAGCAGCCATAAGATCAGATATCAGATTAGATGAATGTGTAATATCACACATGTGCTTGATCTATTTTTTATTGTAATATCAGTGATTATTCTGATGATTTGCAACTGCATGACAACTCGTCATTAGAGTATTAGTAGTCTTTCTACTTAATATCTGCTAACACTTTATTTTAAATGGGTCCTTGATTATGATTTAAATTTTTTTAACTTGAGTTAGAGTGTAATGTTGCTGTTCAAAGTTCATTGCAAAGGGAGATATTTATTACAGAATTCTCATTTTAAGGCCTACAGCAAACGGCTGGTAGGGACTACAACGAGCTTCTTCCTGAGTTTGTGACATCACAAACCTTAAAATTTAAATAAACCCTGCCTCCAGGAACATGCAACTACCCGTAATGATAAGGGGCGTGGTGTTTTTGGATAATGTCCACTAGGCAGTTAGCAAATCACAACACACTGGGCCAGCTAACCAATCTGACGCCATTATGTACTTCTGAGGGAAGGGACTTCATAGAACCAGGAAGTCAACAGATTTTTAAAAAATGAAGCATGAACACATGTTACAGTGCACCCCATAAACACGATCAAGCCTTCAAAAATAGCTGAATGACCACCCCTTTAAAGGACATTCTACTGACTGTAAGTAACAAGCAACTATGGCAACATATTCTACTAACCCTAACCCTAACCTTAACCTAACAGTCTACTAATACTCTAATGAGGGTTAGTTGATATGCAGTTGCAAAGTTCTATACAGTCAACAGACTTAAAGTCAAAAGGCCCACCCCCCACCTCCCCCAAATGAGGAATCAAGTAGACATTACAAATTGCAGCTTTAGAAAGAAATATTCTTTTTGATTCAAATTAAAATGTGAGAATTTCAGAAACATCTCAGTATTTTTGTTCATACAATGAAAGTCATTGGTAACAAAAGCAGCTATGTTATGTTCTCCGCAAAATTTAGCAAAAACACATAATATTGTGTTTAAAATATAACACAATAGTAACTTCTTATTTACTGAACTGTTGTATAAAATCACAGTCAACCTCGTGAGTTCGGGACAAAATCAGCACTTGTGTCATATCGCTCTTGTTGCCCATGTGATATCGTGTGATATGTGATATAAATATGAGACAAAACACATACAGGGGCATTTATTTGCACCAGTATCTTGAATTTAGGGCATAAGTCCATTTGTGGAGCTGTTGCCCTGCATAACATTTGTCAGCAGTCAACTATATGAAATGTAAGATGACGTACAGGTCTGGGGTTGGGGCCAGTGCGTTAACTGCGTTAAAATAATTTAATCACGTTATTTTTTTATAACTAATTAATTAAACTGACAGCCCTAATTAAAACCAAGCTTAAACGAGTTCACATTACCTCACAGGAAACACTCAAATTAGAATCAGCCACTCCTAACCGCTCACAAGATGTAGTAAGGTACTGTGTAGATCTAAAATAAACAAGAGATATAAGACTTATTATAAAGTGGATTTAACATGGTGTTCATTATGTAATAAATCATAATACTCTTAATAGTTAAAAAAACCAAAACAAGTATTGTAGTGTATTTTTATTGGTCTTAGGATTATTTATGAGATGATACAACATATTATAAGTTTTATTTTTATATTGCATTATGCATTTATTATAATGCCTTAGGAATACCATTATAATGTGTTATTTATACAGGCTTGATAGAAAGTGCTACCGTTATTTCCACTATAGTTACCGTGTCAAGAACAATTACAGTGCTTGAAATAGAGAGTCTTTATTCCAAGATTTCACTTCATATTGACTCTTTAAAGCTACTTTCCCTTACAGCATAAGACCTCAGTAGATACAAGCAGGCAGATAAGGCTTCAGATCTGTTTCGGTAGCAGTATAATAGACGCCAACATCAAGACTTCATCTTTTCCTTGCAGAAACACTTCCCGGGGATTAGAAACAGTCCTTCCTTCCCTTTGTATTATTCCAAAGAGCCATAATGTTCCATTTTCCCTGTTAATGAAAGCAATGGGGAGCATCTCTATCCACAGAGCAGTAAGAATCCAGACTCACAATGGAGAAGTTCCCTGGTGCATCCCAAGAGCCCTTATCACTGCTCTGCAGACATACAGCACTCCATTGTTGACTGTTTGCTCTTGTAGGGATTCCATAATATTCAGAGGGATCAGGAACCAATTACTGAATGACCAACTAACTCCTCCAAAGATGTTAACCTAGCATGAAGCTGCGTCTTTTGTTGCTGCCTTTACTGCCCGTCATCTTTAGGATGAGTGAAACTTTGAGAGTTATTACTCATTCTATGTTCATAGTTAGCGTCTCTGACATTTCCAAAAGCCTAGCATGTTAATTATGGCAACATCATTAACAATAATTACATTAATTTCAGTCTCCATGATTGCATTAGCCTACTAGTCGCATACATGTGCTGACTTACTGAAATTAATTGATCCCTTAGGAAAATTTAAAATCACAAATGAGATCTCATTAATATAATTTCTCTCAGCATAGAGATTAGAGTCAAAGCAAATATAGATGTTTGCTCTCCTTAGATTTTTCTCCTGAACAAAAGGTAGTTTCAGAAGAGATCTTGACATTGTCACACACTGAACTTTTTTTAAGCTCTTAAACTCTGAGGCTGAAACTAGGTGCCTAGTTACTGTTATTCAGCAATGACATGCGATTTATCAAAAGTGACACTTATAATGTTAGAAAATATTTCTGTTTCAAATAAGCTCTGTTCTTGTAAACTTTCTATTCATCAAATCATCCTGGAAAAAATTGTGTTACGGTTTCTACAAAAATTTTAAGCAGCACATATGTTTTTCAAATACAAATCAGAATATTAGAATGAGTTTTGAAAGATCATGTGATGCTAGTGAAGTAAAGATGATGAAATTATATTGTAAAATATATTAAAATATATAAGAAATTATTTA
>JAHKKF010513689.1:0-13561 GCA_019740295.1 Labeo calbasu
GAAAAAAGTCAGAATTTATTAAATATCTCACAATTCTGACTTTATAACACACAATTGCGAGTTATTAAGTCAGAACTGTGAGATATAAACTCACAATTCTGAGAAAATATAAGCCTTTTATTTCCCCTCAGAACTGGACATTATAACTCGCAGTTGTGAGTTATATCTCACAATTCAGCAAAAAAAGTCTCTTATATCTCACAATTCTGACTTTATAACTCGCAATTGCAAGTTTATATCTCCCTATTTTTGAGGAAAAAAATCTTGAGATATAAACTCGAAATTGCGAGAAAAAAGTCAGAATTGTGAGTTTTTATCTATTTCTTGCAATTGCGAGTTTATATCACACAATTATGAGGAAAAAGTCAGAATTGATTTTATATCCCGCAGTTTTGACTTTAAAACTCACAACTGTGAGTTTATATCTCACAATTTTGACTTTAAAACTCGCAATTTTGAGTTTTTATCTCACAATCTTAAGGAAAAAAGTCAGAATTGTGAGATATAAACTTGAAATTGCAAGCAAAAAGTCAGAATTGTTTTTATCTAACAGTTCTGACTTTATTTCTTGCAACTGCAAGTTCACATCACGCAAGTCAAAATTGTGAGATAAAAAGTCGCAATTAACTTATTCTGTATTCAGTGGTGGAAACGGGCTTCCATACTTATAAGTGTGCTGATTCCCCTAGTGGGCCCCGGCCCCCTGATTGAGAACCACTGCCCTACAGCTAATCTACAAAGACTTTCACTAATTACTTGGTCATAATTAATCGAAAAAAGAGTCATATGTTCAGCATACAGTATGTAGATTACTCATGCATTAGCATTAATTACGGTAATACTGCATAACTCAAATCTATGTATGACAGTGTCTTATCGTGCTGTTAACATGTTGTGTCTGTTTAGGATTCTGTCTACCGTTCTCTGTTACATCGGTCATTTCTACTCAGCATGCAAAGCCGTTTGCACTGATATACCTGCCCTGCATACTGAACAGCCGCTCGTTCAGGTTTACGACATACACACACACACACACACATAAATGCACTGAGGTAAAGGAATGCCGTCCCATCCATCACTTCAATCCGTACCTGAATGCCTTACGTCTACAGCTGGATTTAGACAAGGTCATCTCAACGACCTCTATCTACGAGAAATGACAGCTGCAAAGTTTTTCTGCTCGAATGCAACAATCACAACCCATTCTGCATGTGAACATTAAGGATGCAATGACTCACAGCATCCCTGAGGCACCGGGCCCAGACGTTAGGGTGAGAAGGTGAACCTCCTGCCATCTTATGCATTATGACAGACATACACATGAGAGCTAAACAGACACTAGTTATGTAATAACAGGACTAGCGGTTGAGCTTTTCATAAATACTAATGAAATCAAGCCGCTATTATATTGTCTTGGAATAACGTGTTGATTTAACGCTTGTGGTGGCTGAATCATACTCTTGGTTACAAGACTGACAGTCCGTTTTCAACAACGATATAATTCACTGTGACACAGGAACACCAGGGGCAGCACGAGTGAGTCACGGATGATTGACAGATCGAGTCTCGTGCATACTTGCCTGTTGCAAGCATATCAGTGGTGAAGGACGGTGTCAATGCCTTGATCTACAGACAAGATAATGCCTTGTTAGGCTGCCTTGCTGAATAATCCAGCTTGTAGTTGGTCTCTAGCTGGTCCAACATGGTCTAAGCTGATCATTAGTATTGGCAAGACTATTATAGACCAGCAAATCAGCTTAAGGTAGTCAAGATGGCTTTAAGATTAATTTTACAACAGCATCCTCTCATCTATGTGAAATTTTATAGTCTGTTTAGGAAATAAACAGTTTGCTTTCACAAGAGTTCACAGTTTCACAAGAGTAATTAAAAAACTAATTAATAAATTCATATATTAAATAAGAATAATTCACCCAAAAATGAAAACCTGCGTGATATATCTTTGCTGAACAAAAAAAATGAATTTCTGAAAAATGTTTTTGGTGCAAAAGCACCATAATAGTACAATAACCATAGTATTGTGTGAGGAACAGATCATAATTCAATTTGTTTTCCACTAATAATAATGTTCACGTCCATTGAGCTAATCACTGAATCACCGATATTAACTTGGGAGCCCTCAAATGATTCACTGAAAGATTTAACAGGCATGACAATACGAATTTTGTCATGTACTCTAAAAATATTGTCACTAAATAGGTTTACTTTTGTTCTGTTCCTCACATTTTGTATCGTTTGGCTTTTATGATACTTTTATCGTGATGTTTTTATGAGGCTTGACATCTTCAGTCACCATTCATTTGCATATTAAGACCAGGCTACTTCAGATTTTTGTTTTTGTTTTCCGCAATACATATTCAGTAATACAGTTCTGGAACAACAGGAGGGAACGTAAACGTCATTCTGAGGTGAATTATCATTTTAATGTGAATATCTATGTACTGAATATTCGCATTCAGTAGATAAATGAAACTGTGACGCTAACGAGTACATTCGTATTCGGGACGTCGGTCTTCTAAATGACCGGTTTGCTCAGTCGAATATCACGGCTGACCTTTCCTTTCTCGCATGAATGAGAGTTGAGATCCCCACACGCCGTTTTGTAACTTCAGCGGCAGTGCGAGCAAAGCTTGAAGCCACACGTACGAATGCAGAGCCTGGGCTGACGGGCTTCGTGCAGTGCAGAACCCAAAACGAGTTGAGCTAAAAGCAGACACTCACCTAACTTTGGCTGCCACCGAAGAAATCGCATCATTTCTCAGATTCTTCCTTTTGGACACTGCAGTTCCCATGCTGGCATGGAAACAACGCTTGCAAGAAAACAGCACATTCCAGATGTCAAAGCATTAGAGAAAACGCGTGAAAAAAACAATGGAACAGGTTGGTTTTAGGATGCGGATCCTTTTGCGTTCACATGAAGGTCTGTGTATAGAATAACGCAAAATTCTGGAGGGGATGCGGGACGGAGGATGCTGCCGTCTCCTCTTGCCAGTGTCAACTAGTTAAAGAAAAAACACACGCGCGAGCAGGTCCCTCCCCTCCTCGCTCTCTCTCTCTCTCTCTTCATTGAGATGAGAAAGATACGATTGAAGAGTGTTTGTGGTGGTGGAAGCGTGTGAGGGTCCAGACAGGAAACCCAGTGGGACCATATATGGAGCGACCACTCCTCCAATTCCACCCACTCGTGAAGTCCAACGCTAATGTCAGGTACAGAATGAGCTGGAGTGACCGGAACACATGCATAAATACCGCACTTCTCATAACGTTACTGGAATCATAACGCATAACGTTTTAAAGGCATCACTATATAGTTTAAAAATGGTACAGTACTGTATAATGTTTATCTATCTATCTATCTATCTATACTCTCTGTCTATCCATCCATCTTTTTCTGTATATCTATCCATCTATCATCCGTCCATCCATTGGTTTATCCATCAATCCATCCTGTCTATAGTCTATCATCCATTTATCATCCATCATCTATCCATCTAATTATACTCTTTCTATCCAACACCAATCCATGCTTCAAAACTCTGTATATCTACGCATCTATCTACAGTAGTCAACATTTGAAGTGGATCAAAAAAGTTCATTAAAGTTGTCTTAAGACAAGAACAGATATTCTTTTTGGTTTTAGGACAAATTTAACAAAATGTTTTGATCCACTTCAAATGCTAACTACTATATATCAATCCATCCATTTATCATCCATTATCTACCCATCTACCTGTACTTTGTCTATCCATCTTCCATCCATCTGTCCAAACTCTCAACATATCTGTCCATCTATCTTTCTGTCCATTTGTCCATCTGTCTAGCTAGCTATACTCTATTAATCCATTTTCATCTATCCATCCATTATCCCTTTCCATTCATCCAGCCATCCACCCAAACGGTCTATCCATCCACCCATAGTCTCCATCCTGTCTTCACATCCATCTATCCATCCATCTAGACTGTCTATCCATCCACCCACCAATACTTTCCATTCTGTCTTCCCATTCATCCATCCAAACTGTCTATTCATCCACCCATACTCTCCATCCTGTCTACCAATCCAGCCATCCATCCTCTATCAATCCATTTAACATCTATCATCTACACATTTACCAATACTCTATCTATCCATCATCCATCCTCTCTATGTATCTATTTATCTTTCTGTCCATTTGTCCATCTAGCCATACTCTATCTATCCATCCATTTTTCATCTATCCATCCATCCATCCACACTGTCTATACATCCACCCATACTCTCCATCCTGTTTTCCCATCCATTCATCCATCCATCCATCCTGTCTATCCATCTGTCAATCCATTTATCATCCATCATCTACCCATCTACCTATACTCTACCCATCATTCATTCAAATTCTCTATATATATCCATCCGTCCATCCATCCACCCTGTCCATTCATCCATCCAAACTGTCTATCCATCCACCCATACTCTCCATCCTGTCTACCAATCCAGCCATCCATCCTCTATCTATCAATCCATTTATCATCTATCATCTACACATTTACCTATACTCTGTCTATCCATCATCCATCCTCTCTATGTATCTATTTATCTTTCTGTCCATTTGTCCATCTAGCCACACTCTATCTATCCATCCATACACCGTCCATTCATTCATCCATCCATCCATCCAAACTGTCTATACATCCACCCATACTCTCCATTCTGTCTTCCCATCCATTCATCCATCCATCCTATCTATACATCTATCAATCCATTTATCATCCATCATCTACCCATCTACCTATACTCTATCCATCAGTCATTCAAATTCTCTCTATATATCTATCCATCCATCTGCTCTGTCCATTCATCCATCCATCCACCCATACTCTCCATCCTGTCCACCCATTCATACTCTATTAATCCATTTTTCATCTGTTATCTACCCATCCATCCATCCATTCATCCATCCTCTCTGTATATCCGTCGATCTGTTCAATTATCCATGTATCTATACTTTATTCATCCATCCATCCAAATAACTTAATATATAATATAACTTAAAAGAATGCTTCAAGTGTAACATCAAAATTAATTGGTTTGTAGTCAAAAATCTTATTCAGTATGACTGAATAAGCCTGCATACCACAGGTTAGATCAGTTCAGTTAGAAAAAGCTCACTGATCTATCCAGTTTGTTAAATTAAAATTCTCACCTCACATTTCCACATTTGCATTTGGCATGCATACCTTCTCAGGGTTTCAGACAATGAATGTGACTGTATCGCCATGCACACTCACACAGCCACAGACACACACACACACGTCTGGATTACAGCAGTGTGCTCTCGTTCCATAACAGCCTGTTAACTGTCTGCAGTTGCCTCACTGAAGCAGACAGACAACAGACGAACCGTCCCTCTGCTGTAGGACAGCTAGACAAACAAGTGCAGAGAAACAGGGGCTTTAGTGTAGCAGTAGAATGAAAATTCAAACCAAATATGTATTAGTGACACAACTGTATATACTCAGTCAATCATCTGATAAGGGTCTCAAACCTGTTTTTACCTACATTCTGTGTGTTTAGGCAAACACATGGTCTGTCTGTGTCACACAGGGAGACAGATGGAAAGAAGAAGAAATCAGCTAGATTGAAGAACAGTATATATTACAGTGCTTCTGGGTTTTCTCTGTGGCCGACGCTGCTTTTTTAAGTAAATAATCCGTGGTAGCCCTGGGCTGCTAGTGTGCGTGGAAGGACTGCCGATGAACGGAAGAAAAACAGAAATGAAAGAATGACAAAATGCCCTTTCTTTAACACAGCACCGAGATGTGCCACGCCATGTACAGCATGTACTGGCGATAAAGCTGATAGAATTTGTTAATTATCCCCACACAGACTGCAGTGGATGTTCACATCATGCACAGCTAAGCGTTACAGATTCATCATTCAAAAAATGTATTAAAAACAATTCCCCACCTCTGCATAATAGACTGAATAAAACATCTTGTTTATTACTGGCAACATTGTCTGAAGTCTGAAGTTTTGGCAAGAAATGTCCTTTGAGAAGACAAATGTAAAATGAAAAAACTCATCACCTAATGCACACACAAAACCAGTCTGACATTGAATTTGTGCTTTTGTGTCTTATTCTTTCAGATGATGAAGAGGGAATGGTAAAGAAAAATGTCCCTGTGGACAGGATGCCCTCATCTGTGCTTTGGACAAAGTCTCTTTTTTTCCTCTCTCACACACACCTGGATAATTTCGAGGGGGGGCGCTGCTGTTCCCATCACTCACTGTCTGTTCCAACACAAATAACCTAACAAGGTCAGCCAAAACACTCGTACTCTATTACTCCTCTGGCTCATTGTGTACCAGAGCTGCTGCCACTGCTACATCACATTTGTGTATCGATGGTCGCTAATAATGGCATGTGCAATCTCATAAACTCCCACTGACATCAGTAAGTAGAGCAATCCTTAAAACCTGTTGTGATAATTGCAACAGGGAGACCCTTATCTTCGCCTCTTTGCATAATTTGAAACTAAATTTGAATAATGCGGTAATTGGTAATCGTGTAGGTACAACAGGCAAATGATCTAATTCAAATTGGCACAGCGTCTGTTTCAGCAAATGTCTAAGAGAACACACATATATCTGATGGAATTATTCAGGAATTTAAGGCATTTTAATGTCAAATTCACATACATGTATGTGACCCTGGACCACAAAACTAGTCATAAGGGTCATTTTTTGAAATTGAGATTCATCTGAAATCTAAATAAATAAGCTTTCCATGGATGTATTGTTAGGATAGCAGAATATTTGGCTGAGATGCAACTATTTGAAAATGTGGAATCTGAGGGTGCAAAAAAATCTAAATATTGAGAAAATCACCATTAAATTTGTCTAGGTAAAGTTTTTAGCAATGCATATTAATGCACATTAACGCAAAAATTAAGTTTTGATATATTTATGGTAGGAAATTTACAAAATATCTTCATAGAACGTGATCTTTACTTAATATCCTACTTTTTTTTTTAGCCATAAAAGAAAAATCAATAATTTTGACCCATACAATGGCTATCACTATAAATAAATCTGTGCTAATTAAGACTGGTTTTGTAGTCCAGGGTTACATATTTAAAATGCAAATATGACGAGTATTCCACAGAAAATTACATATCCTGCACTGGGTTCAGGTCTGTATGCAGTATTGCACTTTTAAAGATTTAATACAACTTTCATACAACCACAAAAATGAATTTTTTGGACCTCATTTTCTTTGTGGGCAAGTGAATAGAACCAGTACATTCATGTTAAAAGTCTCACTTTCAATATATGCATGTTAACATTACTAGACTTCACTTAAAAAAAATAAGGTTTCCTCAGAATTCATTAAATAACGTTACAAGCTTCACATTTCTACATTTAAATACCCTCAAAACTGATTGTAGTGCCTCATCTTAACCTTGATTTTTGCTTCTTTTTACTATTTTTAAGCAAAATTATTTGTGTGGTTATCAACATTACGCCACAAATGTCATCGACTGAGTTAAACTTAAAGCCCTGGAATATTTCTGTAAGAAATTCCTCTACTAAACTAAAGGGATAGTCCATCCAAAATGAAAATGACCCCATGATTTACTCACCCACAAGCCATCCTAGGTGTATATGACTTCCTTCTTTCAAATGAATACAATCAGTGTTATGTAAAAAAATGTCCTGGCTCTTGCAAGCTTTATAATGGCAGTGAATGGGTGTTGAGATTTTAAAGTCCAATAAACTGCATCCATCCATCATCCATCAACACAGCTCCAGTTAATAAAGTGGATTAATAAAGGCCTCCTGAAGCGAATGAATGCATTTGTGAGGAAAAAAAAACATATTTAAAACTTTATAAACAGTAATCTCTAGCTTCACGCTAGATGTATGCAGGTTCACGAAAGAGTGGCGTTCCAGCAGATGATGTAGGACGTAGGTGTAGCTCCGTAGAGTACTTTTGTCCAATATAGAGTACTTTTTCTGATTATAGGATGCACTTTATTGGACTATTGAATATCAACACCCATTCACTGTCATTATAAAGCTCGAAAGAGCCAGGACATTTTTTTTAATATAACTCCAACAGCATTCGTCTGAAAGAAGAAAGTCATATACACCTACATACTAATTTTCGGGTGAACTATTCCTTTAACAAATGTAAATGTGCAATGTAGGTCAAAATCACTTTAGACTCAACATTTCACACAGCGCTGCCATTAATGAAAAGGCAATGATGCAAAAGAAATGATTATTTTTTAAACAAATCCATTTACAGTAAACTAAGTGATTTTTTTGACAGGAAAAGTCACACATATCCTCCAGATGACACCACTGTGAGGAGGCAGCGCTGCTGATTTATTTAGAAACCCAGGATGTACACATCATTAAACAGATAATTACAGCGCAGATCCCCCGGATACCTTTTGAGTCATATGCACACACCCCCAGACTCTCCACATCTCCTCTGAAACCTGTCACTACAGACCATCTTTAGTCACAAAGGAATGACGACAACGGATGGACCACAAATTTTAACAACATCACCCCATGGCTTTGCAAACATTTTAATGGACAATTACAACACTGTTGATATTTATGACTTAGAGTTGTCCACTTCTAGTTATTTATAATCTTATTAAAAGCAATAGTTCACCCCAAAATAAAACATTCATCATCATCAACTACTCTTCCTACCCAGTATTTCCTCTCGCCTCCAGGAAACACAAAGGTCAAGCAGAATGTCCGAGCTGCTTTTGTCCATTCTGAATGATGATGAGTACTGCTCAACTCCTAGAAACGTAAAAAAAAAAAAAAAAAAAAGTTAAATGCAAGTTATTCACTAAAAATTTCTCTGCTACAGTTGTGAAAATCTCATTCCCTTGGTAATGTATTAATGAAAAATGTGTTATCTAAGCAATTAGACTAACGATTTTTCCCTGGCAGATTATAAAGCAAGTGAATACACTTACATTAAAAACCAACCCAAACCATGTCTACTTATAAAACTAGCAACCACCTAAAAAACAAGCAATCACTTGCATTTTCCTAGGAAAATATGAAAAGATTTGAAAAGATTATGTTCTTTTTCGAACATAATAAACGGGTGACCATTTAGCTAGCTTTACCTCTTATACATAATACCTCCATGCCCTTTTGCTAAGTAGCGAGTCTCATGGAGAACAAAAACAAAGAACCTTCCAGACAGCAGTACAATGTCTACTTCAGAGAAAGGTCAAACACTCACATTCACTAAACTCCACCAGGCTGATTCAGACTGACAAATGGACAAAAGGCAAAGCACGCATACACCTGCGCACACACTTCAGCTAAAACAGCCCCATGTAGTCGATATCATCAGGATTATTGCTACACTTACGGGGATTTTTACTACAGGTCAGTTCAGCTAAATGACAATCTAAATCTCAACCAAACTGCCAGTCTCATTCTCCATGGTCACAGCGTGCAAATATGACTTTTCTCTTGGCATGTCTTTGTTTCTTATTTCTTTCAGAAAACACATACTGCCTCCAAAAGTATTTGAACGCTTAAATGAATGTATATGCAGAATGACTCTGAAATAAAAATCATCATAATTTGGTATTTTGTATAGTGACATCCAAAAGACCTAAATGTCCAAAAACGTTATGGTACTACGTCTACAATGCATCAATTTGAAGCTGAACTTGCTTTATAACGGAGACTATGTGCCCTGATCTCACCCATCTCGAATGATACTGTCAAATAATGATATTGAGCCTCAAATCAATCTTTCTTTTATCATTTCTAAGCGAGTAGACCCAGACACATAGATTTTCACAGACTCCAACTAAAAAAAAAAAAAAAGTGTAATGTGTGTGTGACATTAAATGTCCTGTCGGGCTAAGGTCAAAGTCTAACAAGTTTACTCTAGGGATGGCCATGAAAATTGACAGCAATGATCAATACTAAAAACACAATGACTGAAATCCAGTACAAAATTCATAATTATACATAAATGTGATAAAAAGTACCTTTTTTTCTGCAGTCAAGATTCATCAGACAGAAATTTACATCAACACTGGGCCATAAATAAATCATGCTATCAGTCAAATTTTTTTTTTATTGACAAATGAATCACACCATTGCATATAAAAGCAACAATTACACTAAACAGAATGGACTAAAATGCTAACCGCTTTTAGTTTAGCACACAACTTGCGTAGCATTGCAATATACATTGAGAATCTGCAAAATGTTAATTATTTTACCAAAATAAGAGGGATCATACAAAATGCATGTTATTTTTTTTAATTAGTACAATTAGTAGTAAAAATGACCCTGTTCAAAAGTTTACATACACTTGATTATTAATATTGTGTTGTTACCTGAATAATCCACAGCTGTGTTTTTTGTTTGTTTGTTTAGTGATAGTCGTTTGTCCTGAACAGTTCAATTGCCCTGATATTCAGAGAAATCCTTCAGGTGCCACAAATTCTTTGCCCTGATATTCAGAAAAATCCTTCAGGTGCCACAAATTCTTTGGTTTTTCAGCATTTTTGTGTATTTGAACCCTGTCCAACAATGACTGTATGATTTTGGCATCCATATTTTCACAGGACAACTGACGGACAGCTGAGGACAATTGAGTTGAGGACAACCGAGGGACTCAGAAATATGTAAGTATCTTCTGTAGCTTCTGAAGAGCAGTACTAAACAAAAAAAATATGGCAAAATTTAGGCAAAATAAGAAAAATGTACACATATTCATTCTGTTCAAAAGTTTTCACCCCCAGCTCTTAATGTAGATTTTTTCCTTCTGGAGCATCAGTGAGCGTTTGAACCTTCTGTAATAGTTGCATATGAGTCCCTCAGTTGTCCTCAGTGTGAAAAGACGCATCTCATAATCAAACAGTGATACAGGGCATGAAAAGATGCTAAAAACACACTGGATTGGACAAAACAACTAAATGCCCACACAGTTCAGCCAAAGCCCCAAAGGTCAAACATTACCGAACATGTCCAGTATGTGTTAATCTCCACAAGTGTCTGAGGCTAGTGGCCTCTTCTGAAAAACTCCAGCAATGTCATCAGTGCTGCAGCACTGGGACGGGCACCATTAGTGCCTGCCGGATTATCCTGCCAGAGAGAGGGAGCCCTCGCACCGTACGTGAGTCTCATGTCTATCAGCTCCTTGTTTCACCTTGGCACATACCGCAGTAGCTAAGCACTATATAGTAGGGTGACTAACAGTTCCATGATTTGTGTGTGTGATTCACGTGTGAATATTCGCACTAGCCGCTGACTGTATCTCACCCTGACATGAGGCTCTAGGAGAATGATGCATGTTGTGGGGAGATTATTGCTTTACACTCTCTCACCCCTGCCTGCTGTTGGCTGTGACCACGTGGCCTGATTCCTGCCGTGGAGGGAGGGAGATGGGAAGGAACAGCTGGGAGGGAAAGAGGGAACAATGGAGGTAGAGAGAGGTGGATCCATGAAGGTATGTGGAGACAGATGGAGAGGGGTACAGGCAAGGTGCTCAATACTAATATACACGTATTGTAATCGCGTACAGTTTTAATGAATTATGCATTCTCTGCTGTAACAATTATATGAAAATACAGTTAAACAATAATGGGACAACCCACCAATTGTCTCATCTTCATAATTACTGCACGCAAAAGTGGCAAGAGCTTTCAAGGTAACAGGCGCGCTTCACATTAAGCACTTCAGATGATCTAGTTGCTTGATTTGACAAAGGTCTGTGGCATCAAATCTTTAAACGATATTTAAACAGCAAATAAACAAGATGTCCTGGAGCACAAGTGTATAATCTGCTATGTTGATTTGATAGCTACCCGGAGGTGAATCATTGCCCAGACAAGTGGGATTAGTTCCCTGGGGCCTCAGACTGCCAGCGGCCTCCAAAAGCCTCAGGGCGCATGAGACTTTCCAAGACTTTCAAGACCAGCGGGAATTAAAGATGATGATTCCTGGCACATACTACATCAGGACCTCCAAAAATGTACCCAAGCCTCTCGTAGAGCCATGATCCTGTCTTTGAAAAAGTGGAAATTTGTAATTGCTCGATTTATAGCAATCAGATAACTACTTTTTTGTTGATGTGGTAAAATAAGTTGCACTATGGACTAGACTTTATGGTGATAATGAAAGGTCTGTTCAAGATAACATTACCTATACAAAAATGCTATTGAGATCAAGGGGTTCTGTACTTTTTCTAAAAGAGTCTACACAAAAAACAGCAAAAATGGTCATTAAACCCCAAAGTGTACTTCACTTTTTACACGTAAACATGACATGAATTGCATCATCAAAATAGTACACGCACCACCCTTGGTTTTTTGTGCAGATAGCACATGCACATTGAAGTCATTTTGCAATAATCAGTTGTTCCACAAGGTGGCAACACTGTCCCAGGCCATTGTTTCACAGTAGAAAACGAAACTACCCAGATAGCACACGTACATCTGCAAAACGTCTGTTAAAGATCACTTGAACTGGAAAGCATCTGCTGTGTACGAACATCTGACAGACGTCTGTAAGATGCCAGTTTTACATCCATTCTAAATCATAAACATCTTAAAGACATCTAATAGACGTCTATTTGACATCTGATAGGAAACATCCTATAGACATATTGCAGATGAGCAAACACTCTAGAAAATTTGTCTTCCATATGTAAACGCAGACGTCAAATAGATGTCTCTGTGATGTATGTGTGCTATCAGGGTAAAAAAATGGGGGGGAAAAAAGTGAAGCGAGGCTAAGCAACTTGTCACTGGGGAAGCACCCTTAAAGGGCACATCTCTGTACTATATGTAACCCTAAAACATTCATAGTACGAAGTTGCCCGCTTTAAAGGAGTAGAAAAGGGTGTCCTACCCTTTAGAGTTTACCTCCAACCTTAATTAAACCCACCTTGAACCTGCTAGTCAAGGTCTTCAGAATAACTAGAAACTTCCAAGTAGATGAGTTGAAGCAGGCTGAAGCTAAACCAGAGGTGGCCAAAGTCGGTCCTGGAGGGCCGGCGTTCTGCAGGGTTTAGCTCCAAATTGCCTCAATACACCTGCTTGGAAGTTTCCAGTATGCCTAGCAAGAGCTTGATTAGCTGGTTCAGATGTTTCTAATTGGGGTTGGAGCTAAACTCTGCAGGACACCAGGCCTCCAGGACCGAGTTTGGGCACCCCTGAGCTTAACTCTCTAGGTCAGGAATGGGCATCTTTGGTCCTGGAGGGCCACTGTCCTGCAGAATTTAGCTCCAACTCCAACTTAAACACACCTAAATTAGCTAATCTAGGTCTTCAGGATTACTAGAAACGTCGAGGCAGGTGTTTTGGAGATGGTTGGAGCTAAACTCTGCAGGACAATGGCCCTCCAGGACCTAAGTTGCCCATCCCTGCTTTAGGTGGCTCTCTAGGACAGGGGTGCCCAAAGTCAAGTCAAGTCAAGTCAAGTCACCTTTATTTATATACCGCCTTTAACAATACAGAATTGTGGCAAGGCGGCTGTACAGTATTAAATAGGAAA
>JAHKKF010513692.1:0-25028 GCA_019740295.1 Labeo calbasu
CTGTCTTGAGCCAGAATACACAGAGTTCAACGAGAGCAAGGCAAGACGAGCGTTTGAGAATAAAAAGTATTTAAATTGTACTTTTTTAATGAAAATAACCGATCGTTTCGCTAGATAAGACCCTTCTTCCTCAGCTGGGATCGTTTATAACCGCATTTGGGATCGTTTGAAGCCGCATTTTGGAAGTTCAAAATCGGGGCACCATAGCAGTCCATTATATGAAGAAAAATGCTGAAATGTTTTCCTCAAAAAGCATAATTTCTTTACGCCTGAAGAAACAAAGACATGAACATCTTGGATGACAAGGAAGTAAGTACATTATCTGTAAATCATTGTTTTGGAAGTGGACTTCTCCTTTAAACTCGCAATTGAGAGTTATAAAATAAGAATTGTGAGATATAAACTTTCGATTCTGAGATCATATGAGACTTTTCCAACCTAAAATTGGACTTTATAACTCCAGTTGCGAGTTTATATCTCACAACTCTGAGAAAAGTCAGAATTACAGGATACAAACTCGCATTTGTTTTGATCTCGCAATTCTGACTTTCACACAGTTGTTTTTATATCACGCAATTCTGAGTAAAAAAGTCTGAATTGTGACTTTATATCACACAATTCTGTGATATAAAAACGTTTGTATATATTTTATTCAGTGGCAGAAACAAGCTTCTATAGATTTAACACTTAACAGCTGCAAAATGTCTTTAATAATGTCTATTTTGCAACTTCATAGCTTTGTCTGACAAAATAAGGAAATGTCTTCACTCATTTTAAGAAGAAAACTTATAAATGTGAATATCATGTAATTAATTTGATTACAAAGTCAATCAATATTGAATTGACAGCCCTACTTTTTTTTCAGGCCTCTGGGTCAATAATGCGCCATAAAAAGCTGTGTGTATGCATTGTATCATACTTGTGTGTAAAGGAGATGCCTTGTGCCTTCTGGTTTTAGGATCAATAGTAACGTAAGACCTTAACCGACGAGCGAACCATCTCGACTCTAATCACGGTGACAAACCTCCCTCTTGATGACATCCTTTTGTTATTGTGATTGAGAAATGCCAAAAAGGACAGACATTGTCTATTCAGCAGGGCGCTCTGGACGGCCTGACTGGACAATAATCACAATAGCGATCTTTCTGCTTTTCACTTTAAAGCAAAAGTGCAATGAAGCCTTCCCATGATTATGTGTCAGCCTCCTCAAGAATAACATGCTCGTTAATCGACTCATCACTTAATGAATGAGGGCCATTAATTGATTAGCAGCGATGCTGATTCGTCCTCTCAGCCGGGGCTTATTGCTTCTCCTTCTGTAAGATGAAGTAGCTCAGAGGGGCGCCCGCTGAAACCACCGTGTAGCTTCGCTTGGTGCAGCGCGCTATCGATTTGACGTCCCTCCCTCTTCCTCTCCACCCGTTCGGAGAGGGATCTGAAAGCTGCTGAAACGCCGCTTTCCTCAATCCCAGAGGGCCCTCGGCCCAAAATCTATTAAAGGAAATAAATAAACACATTCATTAATAGAGGCTTGTTGCTTTTTTTAGCCCTTCTCTGTAGGTGAGAAGTTAGGACTTGGCTGAGAGGCGACGCAGAAGTCTTGAGAGGTTGAGATGGGTTAGATTCTCCAGTGGCCTTTCTTATTAACGCACCTGGCTCTTATCGGAAATCTAAGGTTACATTTGCTCGGATGTGCCAACAGCGTGGCCCGGGCGCCTGAGCCGCTCTCGCCAAACAAATGAGGTAACCGGGATCAAGTTATCATGCGCTGCTCTCTTACCTTTTAGAAGTAGAAGCCATAAAGTAATTTATATTAGCCGCTATCCAATAAGACGCTGGCATCCTGCACGGCTCAGAGAAAGAGTAGTGGTCTATTCTTCTCCTCTTTCCCACTTTTCTCTCTCCCCTCCTAAGGTGAGCGGCTGGAGGATTTACAATGGCTGCCATGGCACCTCAGCCTCGTCCATAAACAACCGGCACTCCTGTCTCACGTGCCTCCACGTCGTCACGGCAACATCCATCATCACAACTCTTAAGACAGTCATCCTCTTTCATAAGGAGGCTTCCTCCAGAGCCCCCTCAGACAGCTGGAGTAAATCACACTAGAGAGAGAGAGGGGGAGAAAGAGAATGGAAATAGCGACTGCTCTCGTGTAGCCCGCCTCATTGATATATGGTGTATCAGTGGAGTTTTTACATTTAGAAGCACCCAATGTGTGGAAAATGTGATCAGGTATGCAACACTAATATTGTGTTGCATCCAAATTCATATTGTATGTAGCAAGGCTGGACGATACAGCGGAACATTTATTTCTCCATAGTTTTACAAATTTTCATGATTATCTATCTATCTATCTATCTATCTAGATAGATATTTTTCCATTTGCTCTCAATTTTTTTTAAAAAGACATGAACTGGATAGAACAGCTATTGCTACAAAGAACATACTATTGTTTACTGCAACAAAAATAAATAAATAATTAAATAAATAAATATCTAGACATAGTGACCACATTCTGCTTTTTACTGAATGAAAACTAAAGGAATATTTAAAATCATATTTACTTAAAGGTACCAATATACAAACATGAAATATAAAAAATATGAAAAATATACAAAAAGTGCACACTACTTCACAAAAAGTGAAAAACAAAGAAACACATGAAGTGTTAAAAACATGCAAAGTCTTAAGATAGGGGTAGTTCACCCAAAAATAAAAATTCTGTCATTATTTCTTCACCCTCATGCCATTCCAAACCCGTAAGACCTTTGTTCATCTTCGGAACAGAAATTAAGCTATTTTTGAGGAACTTTCTGACCCTGCAGTCTTTTTAATTTTAATGAAAGGATTCACAAGCATTTAGAACACTATGTGAGCATGCTAAACAAAAAAATTGAGTGTTAATTAGTGGATGTACCACTGACTAACTTAAAAATTTCTAATTGGTCATTGCATTCGGTGCTGTTAAAGGGATAGTTCACCCAAAAATTAAGATTACCCCATGATTTACTCACCCTCAAGTCATTCTAGATGTATATGACTTTCTTCTTTCAGACGAATACCATTGGAGTTACATTAAAAAATGTCCTGGCCTTTTCCGAGTTTTATAATGGCAGTGAATGGGTGTTGAGAATCTAAAGTCCAAATAAGTGTAACCATCTATCATAAAAAGTGCTCCACACAGCTCTGAGAGGTTAATAAAGTGAATAGATGCATTTGTATAAGAAAAATATCCATATTTAAAATTTGATAAACTGTAATCTCTAGCTTCCGCTAACCCTCATATGCGTGTTCATGTGAGAGTGGCGTTCCAGCGGATTACGTAGAACGTAGGCGTAGTGTAAGTTCCGGTGAGAAGTGACAAATGTAAAAGCACAGTGGAGACAGCAAAACAAAACACCAGTCACACGAGGATTTGTAAAGAAAAATGTTAGAGAATAAGCCAAGAAAAGACCTTTCCTTTGCTGTAAACAAAACTTGGTTCTTGTGAGGGTAGCGTAATCTTACCGCCACTCTTTCGTGAACGCGCAGACAGAAGCTAGAGATTACAGTTTATAAACTTTTAAATATAATTATTTTTCTTACACAAACACATTTCTTTGCTTCAGAAGACCTTTACTTAATCCCCCGAAGCCATGTGGAGTACTTTTTATGGTGGGTGGATGCACTTTATTGGACTTCAAAATCTCAGCAGCTATTCACTGCCATTATACAGCTGGAAAGAGCCAGGACATTTTTTAATATAACTCTGATTGTATTCATCTGAAAGAAAAAAAGTCACATACACCTAGGATGGCTTGAGGGTGAGTAAATCAAAAAAAGTTTTCGGTCCATCCACACTGACAGCTGCTTTCGGTGTCATTTATAGATGTGGATCTGCTGAATATATAACTGATCTGATTTCATCACTTGCAAAACTAAAGTGTGAGTCCAAACAAACAAAATAGATATACAGTGTGAACATCCTAAGCCACGCAGACACTCGTTTCTGGATACTGCATACCTCTGCCATTCACAGACCCTGTAGAGGGACTAGAAATAAGTCATGACAGAGTATCCGCCACTACAAAGCTCCATCCAGCATGTACAGTTTGTCTGCAGGTGTAGCTAGCATAACAACATGCGTTCCCACACATCTTAATCAAAACAGTGCTGTGCTTGCACAGGCCACATGGGAAGTTGCTATAGTGTGCATGTCTGGTTTTATGGCCGCATGGATGTTTGCTGTCGGAGAGAGAGGAGGATATATCTGCCGTATAGGACAGGAATCTGTTCTAGCGCAGGCCATCAGGACCACTGCAGGTCTGGTGAGTCTATTGGACATAAAATGATGATTAAAGGGTCTTGCCCTTTAAATAGACAATCCTGTTGACCCAATTTAGAGGCACAATCAATGCGCCACTCGGCAGATTAATTGAGACGCGTCTGATTGATTTTTTTTTTTTTAAAGAAAGCTCAACAAACTGCAATGCTGCAGGGCTGCAGCGGAAGAACGGAACAGCTGCACAAAGTTGAGGTGAAGTGAAAACTTCCCTGTTCTTCCCTCTGCCCCAGAGGCCTTCTCCTAGGTTGGCAATAACAAGAAGAAATGAGAAAAGCTAGATTGTACATATGTGTGGAAGGTCATATATATGCATTATGTGGCCACCCTTTGGCGCTGACTGTAAAATTTGCTGCCTTGAGTGGTTCTACAGGTTTATTTAGATATAATTAGGTTAAAAACTTTCTGAGGAACCTTTTTTTTGCAAGTGAGCTTGGTGGTTTTCTGAGTTCTGCATTCTACAACTAGGGATGGATGCTTTTAAATTCCATTTCAGTTCCTGAATTTGAATTAAATTTAAATTAAGGTAGCAAACAGGATTAAATAATTTGAATGATTTTGAAAATGTTTTGAGTTTTTCAAGACAAAATTTGAATACTGGCTTGACTTGTTTGAATTTTTTTGGAAAAGATGAAATGCTTTGAAGTTAACTATAAAGATGGATGGATGGATGGATGGATCAATTCTAATTCTATTTCAGTTTTCTCTAGAGTTTGAATTCCTCTCCAATTCAGACTGACTATTTATTTTTTGGAACCAATTCTTTGGTTGTGGTTTTGTGCACAACTCCGTTAGAATGAGATGTTTATAAGGTACGTAGTTCTTTTGTAGCAAGTTTCTTTTCTATTACATATTCCTTTACATTACAGTTTTCATTATACTCCCTGCAGCACAATGGTGAAAATCCTGAAGGAATTGATTTTGTCCCCATGTAAGCATGTTTGCATTGCTGTTTGCACAGGTGTGAGCCGCGTGCCAACGGATAGGAGCATCATTAAGGATGTTTGTGTCTCGTTGCGTCCCAGGTGTCTAGTGCAACTCGCTCCCCAAGGTTCACTCAACACATTTGAGACCCTCTCTTCCACATTCAGTCCAGTTAAATGGCTCATCAATAAGAGCATCTGTTTCACCTTTGGAATCAATCAATCGCTGGTTTACAGCTCCTCTGATGTGAGGTTTGTCTAAGTGCCGTCAACCTCAAACACAGTACAGGTGATCAGAGATCTTATTACACACCAAAGCCTGGTGTGCACTTTCATCAGTCCGAGTGTGGGTACACAGAGGTGTCTTTTATCACGACGAAGGAATCTGATCTTATCGTTCAGCATAGATGGATCTCATTACTAACAATCGCACACACTGCACGGCGCGGAATGATTTGAATAGAGCCATATAATGAGACGAATGAACAAATAATTCACTTTAATAGTGACGATCCTTCTACTGGTGCGGTATGACGCGTCCGTCATTATTTTGCAGGGTTGATAGGCAGTTTGTCTCGATCCCCCTCAGGCACCGAGGACTAGCGGGGAATGTCTAATAAAGAAGAACATCATAACGTTTTACTAATATTTAATTATGGCTTTGTGGTCCAAGGACAAAGTGGAGGTAAGTGCACGGATTGCAGGAGGATGATTCGTAACTGTGCAGCACTGATCATTTATTTTTATTAGCAGCGGTCATTCTGTCTTCGGTTCTTCGGGTTCCCGTCCTGGCTTTTCCTCCTCCCCTGTGCCTCCAGCGTGGCCCAAGCTCTCATCTCTAAAGGTAACGCTACACTCTCTGAGTGACAGTTCAGGCCCCCGAAGCCATACAGTTTTAATTAAGAACATGTCCCTTGTTGGCCCTTGGTCCCGGACCAGGTGAGGCCAGCTCGAGCCCAGCTCGGACCTCGTGGAGGGCGGGCCGCAATGACAGTCCTGGCCCGATTAAAAGTCACAAGGTTGACAGCTGTGGCACTTGTGGCATTTTTCGTTTCTTTTTTTATTTTGCATTCGTTTCTCCTTGGTAAAAGGTCAGTGAGAAGAAAGTTCCAGAGAAAGTTAAGCACAAACTTGTGTGGTGATATCTAGTTACATTAAATCTAACCAGGTTAGTGTTAATGTATTATAACAATTAAGAAAATTCTATTGAATTTCAAATTAAACAGTTAAAATTTAAATTGTTTGGAAAAAACTTTGAAGTTGATAAGAAAAATAGATCGGTGGATGGACGGATGGATGAATGAATGGTAGGTTGCATGGATGGATGGAGGAAATGATGTAAATACATTAGACATTAGTATTATAATGTACTGTTACCAACGAAGATAGAAGAACACTTAATTTCCCACAATGCATTACACGTGTTGAACTTCCTGTAATTTCTATACAAATTCCAATTTTATTTTGCATTTCATTTCTCTGTAGTAAAAGGTCAGTGAGAAGAAAGTTCTAGAGAATTTAGGTACAAACTTGTGTGGTGGTATGTAGTAAGTTAAAAAAAATAGATAGATGAATGGAGAAAATGCTGTAAATACTGTAGAATTAGTATTTACTTTTATATTTCATCATATATAATAAATTAACTTTTGCCAACCAGGAATGAAGAGCACTTAATTTCCCAGAATGCATCACCTGTGTTGAATTTCTTAGAATTCCTGTTCATTTCCTGTTCTTCTGTAAATTCTATTGGAATTCCAACTTCCTTCTTTTATTTTGCATTTCGTTTCTCTTCGGTAAAATATCAGCAAGAAGAAAGTTAGGCACAAACTTGTGTGGTGATATCTAGTTACATGAAATCTAATCAGGTTTGTTTCAATGTAATGTAACAACAAAAAATTTAAATTCAGTTATTGAAATGATTAAGATTCAAGTTAAACAATTAGAGTTTGTTGAGACAATTTGAACGCTAGCTTTTCAAAGTTAAAAAAAATAGATAGATGGATGGAGAAAATGCTGTAAATACTGTAGAAATTAGTATTTAGTTTATGTATTTCATCATATGTAATAAATTAACTTTTGCCAACCAGGATATAAAAATACTTCATTTCCCACAATGCATTACCACAGTGCATTATCTGTTTGCATTAAACCTAACCAGGGGTGCGTTTCGCAAAAGTATCGTTAGCCAACTATGGTCGCAAGTTCCGTCGTTACCAACATAGTTCAACGATTCAGTGTTTCCCGAAACCATAGTTCAAACGAACATTCGCAAACAGCGTCACAAACTTCCGTGGTTGGAACTACAGCTCTGGACCTGTGGTTAGAAGCATAGTTCCTTGTTAGTAAGACATATGGGCTCAATAAATTATGCTCTTGGGCACAGTAAGAAAGCTAACATGCAGTACAATCAATATCTTTCACTTGATCTAAATATAAAGGCATTTATAGATGCGACTGTTGGGAAACAGTCGTGACTAGCTATTTCGTTTCCACAACAACGTATCGTACTATGGAGGTTAATCAGCGTTATACGGGAAACGCACCCCAGGTTAGGTTAAATTAAAAAAAAAATGAATAAAAAATGAAATTCAACTATTGAAATGACTGAAATTCAAATTAAGCAATTATAGTTTGTTTAGAAAAAAAATTTAATGCTAGTTTGACAAAGTCCTGTTTAAAATTTCTGTGGATGCATGGATGGACAAAATTTCAAATTCAAGTTTTGCAGACTTGGAAAGTGTTGTTGGAATTGCTTGGAGAAAGGTGAAAAGCTTTGAAGTTGATAAGAAAAATAGATGGCTGGACAAATGGTAGGTTACACGGATGGATTGAGGAAATGCTGTAAATACTGTAGAAATTAGTATTTAGTTTATATATTTCATCATATATAGTTAATTAACTTTTGCCAACCAGGATAGAAGAACACTTAATTTCCCACAACGCATTACCTGTGTTGAATTTCTTTGAACTGCTGTTGATTGAGTTCATCTTCCTCTAATTTCTATTCAAATTCCAACTTCCTTTTTTATTTTGAATGTAATTTCTCCTTAGTAAATGGTTACTGAGAAGAAAGTTTTAGAAACATCTGGTAGTATCTGACTGTGGTGTGGTGAGATGTAGTTATATTAAATCTAACCAGGTTAGTTTTAGGGTCATCAGCGTCTTTTAGATAAGGTGATCCGTTGTGGAGATGCTGTGGAAGTTGGCACATTTCTGTCTTTTTTATTTAGCATTTTGCTTCTTTTTGGTAAAAGGTCAGTGAGAAGAAAGTTCTAGCGAAAGTTGGCACAAACTTGTGAGGTGATATCTAGTTACATGAAATCTAACCAGGTTAGGTTCAGTGCAAATTTTTTTCTAAAATAGCGTGAAAATTTTACTCATCAGCATCTTTTAGATAAGGTAATGCGTTGTTTTATAGAGACGCTGACTAAACAAAGTCACCCCTTTTGGGAGCTGCAGCTTTAGTCTCATTTACATCTAAAACAGTAGAGGCAACTCCTAAACGAATGTTTTGTTGATGTGTTTATAATCCAAAGAGGTGTAGTGCGCAAAAAAAGTGCATCAAAAAAACAAAAAGAAACAATTCCATATTTACCAGCGCATTAGAAGCAGTTTGTTTGGCTGCAGGGCACAACATGTTGGGTTGCCACATCACAGGAATTCCCTCTTGGGATTAGAACAAGTGCTTGTCTGGTGAGGTTTGCTGTTTCCTAATCACCTGGACTGGAACGCCGGCCTGTTTGTGTGGGTGTTTATATCTGCGTGTGTGTTTTTCGAGGTTTAGCTGAGGCTCAGGAGTTAATGAGGGCTGTTCAAGATGCGTGTGTCCGGCAAGGGGCAGGTAGTATGGCGTCAGCGTTTCAGGCCAGGCTGGCCGGGGGGCGGCTCGCAGGTGGGCTGTGTGCGGCAGGCCACCCGCTCTGATTTATGGAGGTGTCAGCTCGTCTGGCCGTGGGTTGAACCCACAAATCTCAGCACCTTTAAATCATTCCTCTCCGGAGCGCGTGTGTGCGAGGGGTGGAGGGGGGGAGTCGGAGGGGTGAGGTCGGGTGGAGACGGTCTCAACTGCTGATCTCTATCGAGCGGCGAGGGGAGCGTACATAAATTCGTGCAAGCGCACAGATGTGCACGCACACACGCATAACAAACTCGAGCGCATATATATGCTGATCTAGACAACAACGCCCCTCTTTATCAACCCGTCGCTCAGTGTCTCTCTCGTTGCAGAGGAGATGTTATGCATCACTCACTGTCCAGGGGTCCCGAACAGCCCACCTTTTCCGCTGACATCTCCACCCCGGCTTTGATGGAGGACATTTTTGTAAATCGGCAAATCTATGAAGAGATGCATTAGGTTTTGAAAATGTGGATCACTCACATCGTTGGCAATTGATTCCTCTTGGAGCGTCTTATTCGCTGATAAATGACTGTTGGATTGATGCACAGACAGATCTGGGAATGGATTACATGCGACTTTGTCAAACTCCTGATTAGATTCTCAACCTTTGATGCATTTATCTGTTTGGTTTCATGTTGTTGGATTTTATCGATTCTAAACACCAAGTTCATATAATGAGCATAGTTGTTATTGTTTGTTTTGGAAAAACTTGCAATGAAATAAAATTGATGATGCAGAAAGACAGCATCAAAACTTCTAAACATGATTGCATATCACTTACATATACAGTGGGCCCCAAAGATTAGCTTCTGAAAGCAATAAATGAATAAATTATAGCCTATATATACAGTTTTATGCAAAAGTTTGAGCACCCCTCTGCTGAATCTGTGAAAATGTGAATAATTGTAACAAAATAGAGATCATACAAAATGCATGTTATTTTTTATTTAGTACTATCCTGAGTAAGACATTTTACACAAAATATGTTTACATGTAGTCCACAAGACAAAAAATTGCAACCCTTGGTACTGTGTGTCGTTACCTGGATGATCTACGACTGTTTTTTTGTTTTGTGATGGTTGTTCATGTGTCTCTTGTTTGTTCTGAACAGTTAAACTGAGGACTGTTCTTTAGAAAAATTCTCCAGGTCCTGCAGATTCTTCAGTTTTCCAGCATCTTTTGCACATTTAAAACCTTTCCAGCAGTGACTGTATGATTTTGAAATCCATCTTTTCACACTGAGGACAATTGAGGGACTCAAACACAACTATTATAAAAGGTTCAAACATTCACTGATGCTCCAGAAGGAAACACAATGCATTAAGAGCCGGGGGGTGAAAACTTTTGAACAGGATGAAGATTTCCAAATTTTTCTTATTTTGTTTAAATATCTTTTTTTCCCATTTAGTACTGCCCTTCATAAGCAACAGAAGATGCTTGCATGTTTCCCAGAAGACAAATTAAGTACAATTTACCTTGATCTTCAAATTCGAAAAGTTTTCACACCCTGGCTCTTAATGCATTGTGTTTCCTTTTGGATCCTTCCGTGAAATTGTTGTTTTAACGCATTTTAAAATGTTATTTATTTCTGTGATGGCAAAGCTAAATTTTCAGCATCATTACTCCAGTCTTCAGTGTCATATGATCCTTCAGAAATCATTCTAATATGCTGCTTTAGTGCTCAAAAAAACGTTTTCTTATTATTATGAAATGCTGCTTAATATTGTCGAAACGTTAAACACTTTTTCAGGTTTCTTAGAACAGAAAAAAAAGCATTTATTTAAAAACAGAAATCTTTTGTAACATTATAAAAGTTCTGCTGTCACTTTTGATCAATTAAATGAAAGACAGTATAATTTCTTCAACGAATAAATCATAATCACCCCAAACTTTTGAATTGTAGTGCATCTGGTTAAGTGTAGATTTTCATTCATCTCTTTAACCAAGGCATGTTGTTAAGAGGCCATTCATAACATGCTATCATTATATTACAACTGTCTCTCGGGCATGTAATACCAAAATAACATCTCCCAGGGGATGTTTGGAGTTATGAGTTTGCAGCTTATGTTGGTGGAGGTTTCTGGGAGACAGCAGACGTTTATAGCACACTCCGCTTCCTGGCGAGAGGTTGTAAAACGCGGCCTCTTTTGCATTAAAAAAAAGAAGTAAAATTCAAGGTTTTGCACAGTCAGATACTATCAGATATGAAATATTTCCCTCTGATTACATGTTTATGCATATGTTTGTTAGTGTTACATATTCATGGCCTCACAATATCTTTTGTTTGTGGGAAATCGATACATGGCTTGATCAGGGCAGCATGTGGCTTTTTTTATGCATCTCCCCTATACATGCAAACGATGATAAATCCGCATAGGTTTTTCCAATGCTCATGGGTATGTGAATGTGCAAGTGTGCGTCCATGTGAGTGCATGTATTATTCATGCGTATGCGGTATAATACATGTGTGCAGGTTAAAAAAATAAGACCTGCTTAAAAACATCCTTGATTTCACTGATGGAAGCAGACGGCAACAGACACGTTTGCTGCGCTCCTCACTTTCTATGTTTGGCTTGTAATTTAATTGAGGCTGATTAAACTTACAAATTTAGTCAGAGCACAGCATGCTAATGTAATGAAATCCTTTCCTGTTCAAAAAATGTGTTAGCTCAACAGGTATGAGATCAAGTACAGGAATCCCCGCAGTGACCCTCAGGAATACATGAGCCGCCACAAATACATATGCCACATGTCTCTCAGAAATATGCCATCAGGCTAAAAATTACACTCTTTAACAGAATTTACTAGTGTAATATGACCTTTATGTTTGCTTCCTAGTTTGGTCCTGCTGTCAATACATATATGGTAACAATTTATTTTATTGCCTGTAAACTACAGAAAATATAAACTAATATAATATTATTAAGAGGACACTATATATATGTATATAGTTGTCAAAAGGCAAGTTGTCACATGTTTTATATGTTATGGTGCAAATCATGAATTACAGTTTTTGGCCAAAATAACAGTATTTATTTACGTATGTACTTTTGGCTTAAAACCTTGATAAGATAAACTTTTCTGTGTGACAACTAGTTCCTCTAAAATCTCATCACATATATATGGAAGCCCATTCCCATCACTGAATAAAAAATAAAAAAGGTTTTCGACTTTTAGTTTCACAATTTTGACATGCTCAGTTGCATGAAACTAAACTCACAGTTCAGACTTTTTTTCCTCAGAATTGCATGATATAAATTCAGTTATGATAAATAAAGTCAGATTTGTGAGACAAAAACTTGCAATTCTGACATTTTTCTTAAAATTGCATGAAAATAAACTTATTATTTGCTAGAAATAAAGTCAGAATTTCGAGATGAAAACTTTCTTCTTGCAAATTTAAATTTCTATCTCGCAATTCTGACTTTTTTTTCTCAAAATTGCATGAATATAAACTCAGTTATGATAAAGTCAGGTTTGTGAGATTAAAACTTGCAATTCTGACTTTTTTCTCAAAATTGCATGAAAATAAACTCACAGTTCTGACTTTTTGTTCTCAGAATTGCATGATATAAACTTACAAATGCGAGAAATAAAGTCAGAATTGCGAGATAAAAACGTTCTTCTCGCAAAATTGAATTTCTATCTCACAATTCTGACTTTTTCAGAATTGCATGAATATAAACTTATAATTCTGCCTTTTTTTCTCAGAATTGTAAAAAACAAAGTCAGAATTGTGCGTTTATATCAAGTAATTCTGACTTTTCAACTCGCAACTTCGAGTTTATGTCTCACAATTTTGAAAAAAAAAACTCAAAATTGAGAGATGTAAAAAGTCAGAGTTGTGAGATAAAAAGTCACAATTACCTTATTTTATTTTCTATTCAATAGCGGAAATGGGCTTCCGTACATATATCATTGGCTGTAATACTTAATAGATTAAAAAACATTATATTGAGCATTAAATAATAAAATATACCTTTGATAGGTTGTGACTTCATAATGACACTTTTTTTATAAATTGTTACATTAAAATAGAGCTAATGTTGCAAAGCTTCACTCAAAGAAAATCCTGTATAAAACTGTTGAAACCATTTCCTGGAAGGATGTTTGGCTATAAACAGTTTGTTTTGAATTTCATTATATAAAGTATAATTTGAAAACCGCTTAACTGCATTAAGCTGAGCTAATTTATATTTGCCTTTTAGGCTCCACAACAGTTTAAGAAAACAAAAAGCCTGATGCAGCACCCACGCCTAGTTCTGTTTTCCATTAAAGAATTAGATGATTAAATTAGATTAAATAAGATCAACACAAAATGAAACAGATAATCAGTGCTCTGATTTGACATGTCCCCTTTTTAAATATACAAACGCCAGACTAATTCAACGCTGATAAATAATTGCGAGCCTGCTGGATAACTTAATTGGCTGTTTTGTACAGTGCATGGCATACTGGTGGCACTTTAAATCAATGTGTTTCACATTCATGCATTATTGCTAGGCAATAATGCCTCCATTGAATATTGTTTGGTCCTTCCAGCCAAGAAGATCACTTGTACCTTCAGCTAAAAGGCAGCTGGATGTGATTGGACAGTTTAATTTGATGCCTAACTATTTGAGAGCTCAACCAGGTGAAACAAGATTGTAGGGTTCGATCATTGGTAATTCACTTTAGATGCAATTAAATCCTTTTACAGCAAACAAACATGCCTGTTTAAAAGTTTGGAACTTTTTCTCAAGCCAAATCATTTTCATAGAAAACATTAGAATTCAGTGTACCTCAAATTTCATTCTACTATATACAGTGAACCTGTGTTAAAGGAGGTCATCTGTGAAATAAATCTTTTTTTTTTTAACTTCAAGACCTTCTCTTTGATACAAGCTCTGTTGTGGCTACCTCCGAATTTGCATAGATATTACATATCAACATTTACTCAAAATTCAAAGGTTTTCTTTTGGAGACACCACTGAGTCATAAACAGGTAGTGGTGGTGCAAGTAGTGACCAGGGATGTGTGAGATTCAACTAATGCAGTGTTGATCTGAAAACGTGACATGCCGTCACAACTTCGGACAAAGATGCAACCGACTAAACCTGGTGTGTCCTGCAGCCACGTAAGGCAGATGTGTTTTGCATTAAGGCCCCTGAATGGCTTGACTAAATGGGGCAGCATGCAATTAGTTTCCAAAGTACTTATCTCATTAAAGTAAATGAATTATTGATTTAACGACACTCATGCTTTTAGTGGGTGGCATACTGATATTATGAGTCTTTTCTGTTGTTTGAAAAGGCACTGTCCATCTTTGGCAAATGCATGCTTCTTCTTGAGATGTTTGGCTTGGAGGTGATTTCTATGGTAAGTGTGAGGAGAGTAAAGGTAGATGACCTTGTTTCTGCTGCAAAAGTGCTTTAAAATGAAAAAACACTAGACAGACCTTGTTTCGTTCAAAAATTAGTTTGCACCTTGGTAACAGTTTCGTAATCATTTATTACTAGGGCTGTCAGTTGATTAAAATTTTTAATCTAATCAATTACATGATGTTTCTATTAATTAATCGCGAAATAAATTTGACTGTGAAATACCCACAAAAGATTATTTAAAGCTATTTTTGTGTGTGAAATCATTCAAACAGCTGATTCAATCAGGAATTAAGTAAATGGCTCTCTTTATAAATAGGCCTTTGAATCATTGATTCACACGATTCATTCAAAACGCGAGTTCATTCAGAAACTAAACACCGCTGTGTTGGTCAGAGACGCACAACAATTCTGCTATGGCTTCAAAGGTAATATGTTCTCAGCAAAATTGAGCAAAAACACATAATATTGTGTTTAAAATACAGCACAATATCAACTTATTTACTGAACTGTTGTACAAAATCACATTTAAGCTCGTGATAGATTGGGACAAAATCAGCACTCATGTCATATTGCTCTTGCTGCCTGTGTGATATTGTGTGACGTGATATATATAAACATGAGACAAAACACATACAGGGGCATTTTTGGACCAATACCTTGAATTTTTGGGCATAAATGCATTTATGGAGTTGTTACTCTTCATCATATTTGTCAGCAGTCAATATAAGATGACATACATGCCTGAGGGCGGGTCCAGCGTGTTAAAATATTTTAATCACATTATTTTTTATAACAAATTAATTTGTTATAAAATGACAGCCCTATTGATTACATAATATTGTTTAAAGTTTGAGATTTTAGAAAAATGTTTTGATGGCTTGCTGTCGGCTAGCACTTAAATCTAAAAAAAAAATACTATGAATATTTTTTCATCAGAATTGATTTCATGTTGCATCATTTAAAAAAAAAATCTACATTTTTTGACGGAATTACAAAATATGAAATGTTTATTTGCATATGTTGTTGACCTTGAAGCTTCATCTATTGCTATGAGGTTACTAAGTGCTGTCAAATGCAGTTTAAGTAAGATTTGGTTAAAAAATAAATAGTATTTGTGACCCTGGACCACAAAACCAGTCTTAAGTAACACGGGTAGATTTGAAGCAATAGCAGATACATTGTATGGGTCAAGATGGTCAATTTCTCTTTTATGCCAAAAATCATTAGGATATTAAGTAAAGATTTTCCTACCATAAATATATCAAAACTTTTGATTAGTAATATGCATTGCTAAGAACTTCATTTGGACAACTTCAAAGGCGATTTTCTCAATTTTGTAATGTTTTTGCACCCTCAGATTCCAGAGTTTCAAATAGTTGTGTCTCGGCCAAATATTGTCCTATCCTAACAAACCATACATCAATGGAAAGCTTATTTATTTAGCTGATATATGATGTATAAACCTCAGTTTTAAAAAAATTGACCCTTATGACTGGTTTTGTGATCCAGAGTCAGAGTGCAGTATTGTTCTCAGTTTAACTGGATTCCTGAAAAATTATATAACAGGATAGTTAAAAACAAGGTTCATCATTTACTTCCCTTCATGTTTTTTCCGAACCTGTATGACTTTCTTTCTTCTGGGAAAATTAAAGAAGATATTTGGTTTTGAAGAGATTTTCTGTCTTTTTTCCCACTACAATAAAACTCGATGGTAACCAAAATTGTTCAGTTAATAGAATTCTACAAAATATCTTCCTTTGTGTTCTGCAGAAAGAAATGAGTGAATAAATGATGGCAGAATTTTCATTTTTAGTTGAACTATTTCCAGTAAATGGTTTATTAAAGTAATGCTGAAATTCCAAGACAATGGAAAATAGTGTTCAATGTTGTATGGACGATTTACCCACAATATAATATATTGGATAACAGAAATTGCTATCCGTAAAATTACATTCATAGATGATTCTGATTATCAGCGAAATCTGAGGGACTTTGACTCTCATCATCATCACTGACCATTTCATTATACTCGCATAACACGATCATCCTCCGGTTATTGCCGGGCTTGAAACCCAAGCCGTGCGCCTCTCCACCTCCCACCCCTTTTTCCCGCCTACCTGTCTACAGCTAAATACATTCTTACACTGCACTTATAGAAGAAGGCTGTCTGCTGTAGCCTCAGGGCTTTTGGAGGTGATGCTAAGTGCTGCAGCAGGAGCAAGCATCTACTTCCGCTCCAAATGAGACCTGACACCCGAGCCGAGAGATTGCCTCATAATCCCACGTCCTCACATGCACATTTCTTTCCTCTTCAGCACTTTTCAAATGGCCGTATGACATCAGTAAAAGTGCCGAAATTCTTCCTATATCCATATACGAAGCCCTCTCGATTCTATCTGAATAAGCGAGGTGTAAAGTTACTTGTAATGCAGCTGGTTTGCAGGCCACCTGCTGTTTGTTTTTTCGGAGGCTGTGCAGCATGTTTTCAGGCTGCAGGTCATGTCTGTTTGTGTGTAACCGTGCCGTAGCGTGCTCCCACAGCTCCTCTTGCACTTGTTTACCACTCTGTGTTTATATGGCCACATCTCTCTCTCGCTCTCACTCTTTCTCTCCCCTCCTGCCTGATTCATTTTCTACCACAGCAATTACCAGGATTGATCCTTTCAGGGTCCACTTCCACTGCTCACGGTTTTACTGCAGGCCCTTTATTTATTCGTTGTTTCCTGTTGCCTCTCCAGCTAAGATCATCTTGGGTCTGATTGAACATTTGCCCCAAAGTGCTTTTAGTGGAAATGAGTCTAACCCCACAGCAGAGCTGGGCGGGCGGAGGTGGGGCGTCCGAACGCGAGGCAGGTTTGAGTTATCGCAGGTGGTTGAATGGCACAGGTGGCGTACGGGATGTTTCGGGGTTGGCGATACATTGATCAGGCTGGAAGTGTTTTAGCTCTGACACCTGGGCTCCGAAATGGCCATTGAGTGAGAATGTCCTCTTTTTGTCTTCGCCCCGAGAGGACTCTATTTGTTCTTCGGAGTTTTCCGTCGCGGATAAATCACAGAACATTGTGTGACTAAAGCCCCTCCTGACAAAAGAACTCATCCGGCTCCTGTGGCGGTACCGGGGAGACGATGCAGGCAGGAGCTCGGAAAAGCACGCCACGTCCTGCCTCGCCTCTTTTAAGTACCTTTCATCTCCTTCACCTTCCGCTCGCTGCGGTGCCACCTCTTTCTACTCGAGCGGTCGTCTTGTTAATAACAATATTTATACATATCTAATTGCGCTCTCATCGACGCACGTCTCTTCGGTGGCACGTCAGAAGGGCAGCGGGAACGGCGGGGTTCGGCGCTGGGATTATATTTAGCAAGATCTGGCTCCCCAGTGGATTAATTAAATGTTGTGAGAGGGGTACAGTGCAGTCTGGGTAAACCACAGGGCTGTAATTTCTCCTGCCAGCAGTGCCGCTCAGTGGGCAGGTTAAGTCACAGATTAAGGGTTGCATGGCTGGTGCGGAGAGGAGGAGATGCTGGGTGGTGGCTCATTAGGCACGACTCCCACTGTGTTCCGAGAAGTAGTGGGAAAAGGGAAAAGAAAGGAGGGAAAAACAGAAAGAAAACAAACAACCGTTTCCACCGTCACAGGGCGACTGGAGTGTTTACCAAGTGCTGGCGAGGAGAAGGGTTTGATTGACGTGGTGGAGAACCTCTAAGTCCAGAGCTGTCAGAGCAAAAAACTAAAAAAAAAAAAGTCCCTCTACAGGATGGGTAGATTGAGACTGAGAAACTGTGGCCTTGCTGAACATGATGTACTTTTGTTGTTACAGTTACCTGTTTTATTCTGCGTTAATTCAGCTTTTTTGTTCCAAGTTGACATGCTTTCAGATATCTATAGAGAAAGTGTAGATACTTACTTTTATTATATATTCTACAGAATATTTTATTATATATTCTACAGGGCTATTCTGCAGAATTGGTCCAAAGTCAAAGTTGGAAAACAGTGTGTTTTTCCCAAAAATTTGTATGTATGCAAACTGTATACACATTTCTAGTATTTGTGCAGTTAATTCTCATGTTGTATTTTCAGAAAGTGTTGGATTATTTGTCCTCTCCCCAAATTTGTCACTACCGAAACACAGTAATAATAATTTAATTAGAAGGGTTATCTTGATCTTTTAAGATTTTGCTTATGTCTAGATTGTAATTTTTTTTTTTTTTTTGCTATTTTATTAAAATTTTTCCCAGAGGTAAATCCATAGCAACTAAATTCTTAACAATACTTCAAGTGTAATTTATTCAAGAGCTTTCTGACCCTGCATAGACAGGAATGCAACTGACACGTTCAAGGCCCAGAAAGGTAGTAAGAACATCGTCAAAATAGTCCATGTGACATCAGTGGTTCAACCGTGATGTTATGAAGCTACGAGAATTCTTTTTGTGCTCAAAGAAAACAAAAATAATGACTTTTCAACAATTTCTTCTCATCCCTGTCAGTCTTTGATTTGCGTTCACAACATTGATCTAAAATAAAGAGTAAAATGAAATAAACCAGTGCACTATTTATTGTGAAAAAAATATTTAGTGTCTCAAAATACAAAATAGTTGAGGTATGCTTATTTAATTTATTTTCAAAAGTTTGTGTACACTTAAATCAAGGACATAAAAGGAAATATAAGTGATGTTTGAAACAAGGTTTCAAGGTTATTTGTTTCCCCCAAATAATGCAATGCAAAATACATTGTAGCACTGAAATTAAAAATGAGGCAAGAGTTTTATTCTTAAATGTAATCATAGTAGACACCTAGAAATTTTAAATGAGAGTGTGAAATTGTTTTTAGAGGTTTTTTTTATATGAGTCCACAAAGCTTTAGAAACACATGTAAACAGGTAACAGTAGAAGCTAGCTGGTGGTGAGGGAGTGAAGGATTTGTTATTTTGGCATTGTGTGTATGTACACTACTATGTGAGGTGTATGTGTTTGTGCATGCGTGCGTGTGTGTGCATACATACGTGGTCTTGACCTCTTCGGTAATTACTAACCAGCAGAGGAGTTTCCCAGCCTGCCCCGTGACCTCTCTCCCCATCCGCGTGTCTTACTGACCCCCGTCTCCTGGAGCTGCCCAGAGCCTCCCTCAGCTCTCCTGCAGGCAATTAACCTCCCACACACACCCCTCTGAAAAATGATCAGCCTATTCAGTAATTACTCATTGTAGATTACGCATAGATTTTACTCATTCTTCTCTGCCCTACAACCCAAATCCTAAGACTCCAGGGATATCCAAAGGCGGATGCGGTTAACCCATCCCAGCATCCAGAATGAACCAAAACCCACCACGAGGACACGTTGCCACTTCCCCCCGTGCTTTATAAAAACTCACACGCTTCATCGTTGATTTGAGAGCAATACATCACCAAAAGTTTTAGCCCCTCATTAATGCACGTTAAGTAATTTGCGTGCAAAGATGACTTTGTGGCCTGCTTTTTAGCATCAGCGGGAGCACGCAGTGGCCACGGTTGTCATCTTATTAGGGGCACTGCGGCTAAATGTGATCATTATCTCCAGCGAGAGGGCTGCAAATGAAAGCAATGGAGTGCAGAGATAGGAGGGCCCACTGAGCAGCATGTGCTGAATTGTCTTATTTCAATTAATTTCACTGCTAATGCGCTGGATGGCTGTGATTTTAACATAGATGATTTCAATAAGCAGAGCATTGCAGCAGAACGCATCGTTTTCTCGTAAGAGGTCAGCCAAGACAGTACGGCTCGGCCAATACCGCAGCCACGGTGCTTTCGGCGTCCTTCGCAGTCTCTTAAAGGAACCCATAATCCTTTGAGTGTGCGTTTGTGGCCCCCTCAGGCTCCTGTGATCAAGTTGACCACTTGAAGCGAATTGTAAAATGTTTAATTGCCCCATCTAGTCCTATTCGTCTATTTATTGTTTGTACCCTGGAGACATTTTGACAGCAGTAGCTTCTCTGGACAGTCGCTGGTGTTTTGATACTATACGTGGCCCCGCTGGACCTCAGTAGCGCTATTTAAATCCTTCACAGGCTTTAGCGTCGCCGTATTTAGGCTCCCCACGGATCAGCACGTCTCGTTTTCCCACCGGATTGTCCATTGGCAGGCGCTTTTCTTGTTTCCGTGTCCTGGAGGGATTTCTTCTCCTCTTGAACTGCGCTCGGAAAGTTGCTCAAAGAGAGAAAAGAAACTTTTTTGCTTTTCTTGTGCTCGCTCGAAATAATTTCAACGGCACGTTTTCGCTGCAGACTTTGCAGGAGCCGGTCGCAGCGCATTTGCATTCTGCTAATGTCACTGGTTTAACATGATCTCGGCTCCTTCCCCTCCCTTCCGTGGCAGTCGTAGACTCGACTTCGTATTCGTAATACTTTGACTCTAAGCATGGTAAATTAATGTTTGCTTTCGGTTCTGCTGACTAGGCAGAATGTGCCCTATGGCACTTCATAATTACTCATAAGCTCGAGATCAAATCAAAATAAATGGCTGGAGTTTCCCAAAGTGAGACCTTGGGAACGCACTTTAGAAGAACAAATTATTCACAATGCAGTCAGAGCATGAAGAGAGGGTCTATGAAGTAACGTGCTCCTTAGAGGGCTGCGTATTAATCATTTAAAAACCCACCTGAAGTAGCGTGGAGAATTGTTTGACTGAGGCCTTGATGAGCGTGTGTACGGCGTATTGATAAATCCGAATGAGCATTTCACAGTCGGCTATAAAGCGAGCGATGCATTCGAATCGAGTGTGTAACACGCTTTTGCATCCTTGTCAACAGCATTTTAGCGTAAAGACGCCATCTTTTTCCTACCTTGGCGGTTTGTTTTTTAATAGATCCTGTTAGCGCATCCTTGGCGTATTGTGCATGAACTGCAGCTGGTTCGACGGCGCGCTCGCATGGGTAGAGCCCGTTTTTGCTGAGTCATCTGCCTGGCACACGCAGGCTAGCAAACAGAAGAGCAGTCATTAATTTAGTCCTTCTTTTCTCTGTTTCATTGCTGCTTCTGCTGAGGATGCACACGCGGACACAAAGGTTTATTCAAATCATTAAAGGCATGCATGCATGCAAAGCTAATCATTTGACCTTTGGTTTTGTGCTCTGCGGAGACAAAGGCTTGCATCTGCAAGCGGCGGAGCGCATTATTTATATCATGTGATTTATGATTAGAGTGTTAATATACAAAACGCAGAAGCAGACAGAGATCAATATGAAACAAATAGCTAAAGCCCTAAATTAGCACAGAGCTGCTTTTATTAAACTGACTTGGCTTTGAACAGGCCCTTGCTAGCATTAGGGTTGTGCACCGTTTGGAATTGAATTGAGAATTCTTTTTTAAATTACATTAGAAATCTGTTTCTGAATTATAGTTGAGAAAAGGTAGAAAAAAGACGTTTATGTGACTAATTTTTAACTCAGAAAAGCAAAGTTTGACAAGATAGAACTCTGAATATGGGCTTGACAATGCCTTGTTTGAAAGGTGTTTCTTTTGTTTTGTTTTGTTCTTTTTTTTAATTGTTGTTTTATTTTGTTTATTTTTTTAAGTTTAGTTTGAAATTAAAGTTTGACAAGACAGAACTTTAAATATTGGCTTGACAAAACTTGTTAATTTTATTTATTTATTTGTTTGTTTTGTTTTGTTCATTTTTTAAAGTTTAGTTTGAAAGTAAAGTTTGACAAGATGTAACTTTTAATATTGGCTTAACGAAGCCTTGTTTGAAAGTTGTTTTGTTTGGTTTGGTTTGTTTGTTTTGTTGTTTTCTTATTTTTTTTAAGTTTAGTTTAAAAGTAAAATTTGACAAGACAAAACTTTGTATATTGGCTTGACAAAGCTTTGTTGGAAAGATGTTTTCTTTTGTTTTTGTTTTTTTGTTTGTTTGTTTTTTGTCTGTTGTTTTGTTCATTTTTTATAAAATTTTGTTTTAAAAATAAAGTTTGATAAGACAGAACTTTGAATATTGGCTTGAAAAAGCCTTGGTTGAAAGGTGTTTTGTTTGTAAATAAAAAAATAAATAAATAAATAAGTGTAAAACCCTTATAGCCCTAAACAAACAGTGTTTTAATAAATATTAATATATGCTTATTTTATTTAAATATAGACAATTATTATAAATGATTAATAAAGGTATTACAATAAACTAGTTTTATTTAATTATTTGACTCAATATTTATAACATTAATCTACCTTTGTAATTATTATGTTCAGTAATTGTAATATTTTTAGCTGTTATTAATTATATTATTATAATTGTAATAAAAAATGTAAAGTATTATTAAAATATTTAATTTTTATTTACATCTTATGTATTTAAAATGTATTTATTAAAACTAAATAATTTCATAAACATAACTACATTTTTAACTAGAATAATTTTTTATAGATAAATGGATGGATAGATTGAAAAATCTCAATTATATAAAATAACAATATAAAAATATAATAATAATAAACATAATAATAATATAAAATATATTAAATATTTTAAAATATATTTTTAATATTTAGGTATTTTACATTTATTTTAAAAGAAATGTAGATATTCGTACAACTCCTAAATTATATTTTAATTAGAACAAAAAATGATGTCCAATGCTATTTACATTAAAAATTACACTGGCCAGTTTTTCAATTATGAATTTTGCTTAAATCTCACTACCAATGTGTTCTGATGCTGTACTTTAGAAAATAGTTTAAGATCCATCATGTCTACACATCGGAGCATTTTTAGCTCCTAGGATGATTCTGTCACAGCATCTATAGGTCTACATCTATAAAGTCCTCGCGAGCAGGCGCGGAGTCCGGCGTGACTCGAGACAGCCATTATACGCCTGGGATGTGTGGACTGATGGTGATCAATTAGTGTAATAAACCACTGATCAGAGAGCTGGTCTTCAGTGTGACAGAGTAATCTGGTTTCTAATCCAGGCCTGGACTGCAGGGACACGCCGCGATAGAGAAAGACGCTCCAGGTCCCTCTATTATACATCAGTAACGTGCGAGGCAGCGATCGATGATGCCGTTCATGACCGTAGTGTGCACTGCGCACGACATCTCGCTCCTGATCCCATCAGTGCCAGTCGTTTACTTATTCATCGCTTCAATCATTTATTAGTTCAGGGATTTATTTGATGAATGCGTGTCACACTTAGAGACTCGTAAATGTGCGGCGTGATTCACATTACGGTGACGGACTCCAGATGTGTAAGCAGCGGAGGTGAAGTTTGCAGGTGTCAGGCCTGATATGCTCGCCCTGGGCAATGTGGGGGAAAAAAGGTCCATTGAACTGTTCTGAGTTTGGAGAGCCGGTCTGCTCCCGCCCCTCTCTCTCGTCGTTTCTATCCAGTCACTTGATTTCTTCTGCTGCTGTCTGTGCACTCATGCAGAATTAGCTTATTTGTCAGCGGGTTGCGCCTCAGAGCCCCGGTGCACATCTCCAAATCCATTTCCAGAAGCGAAGCACAAAGGACGTTGTCCTTATGTCATGACGACAAATTTGCTGAGCCTCCCCGATCCGAATGCAATGCAGGAAAATGGTCCCATCGCTCCTGCGGGGGTCTATGGAGCACTAATGAATGGGCTTCTGGCTGTGAGGAGTTCTCGTTGCACCTTTTTTATTATTATGATTATTACTATTGAGTGTAAGCTACATTTTTCCCTTCTTCCTCTAAACCCAAGGTGCTCTGTAAACATGACTCATACGCTCGGCTTCTGCACGAGAGAGATGACTTCTCTTACAAATGTATATATCTGCAGAACTACTTTTCCTCGTCTGAAGAATCAGGGTTTTTTTGGCTCTGATTTTGACCAGAGGCGCTTCTCCAAAATACTAACTTACTTTAGTGGAATTTTCACATTTTTATGGGCCGTTCACACAGGACGCAATACTCGATTCAAAAACAGCTAGATGCAGCGTAGTGGAATGGAACAAAGCGCATGGGGCCTTGAGAAACTTTATTTTGAAAGTTGGACTTTTTTACCTTGATGTTTTGGTGCTCATGGTGCAAACCCAGTGTTAATGTTTCACAGTTTCTTTGTATAGGGGTTTTCTAATGTCCTTGTTATTATGATATTATTCATTTAAAGCAGTTTTACTCTAATTTAAAGAGCATCTAAATTTAGTTAGCAAATAGCATATTAATTAATTCAAAACAAAATATTCAAACAGTTATTAGCATGTTTTTACAATTACACAGGGTCTGTTTTTTCTCCCCTTTTCCCTTTTTTATGATTTTGTATATTATGCTTGCCAGGGCTGCATTTTTTTAGAAAATACTGTAAAATATTGTGAATATTGTCATAATAAATACAAACAAAAACTTAAAGGTATTTTTCAAAGAAACCCATCAAAATAAAAGTTCGGGTTAGAAACTGTGACAGAAATATATTACTTAATGTAATGATAGTACTACTACTACTAATAAAATTATTAGTAAAAAAATTATTTTTAAGGAATATTTACCAGAAAAAAATTATTTACCAGAACACAGTATTTCTAGAAAAAAGTTAAAAAAAAAAAATATA
>JAHKKF010513695.1:9391-26842 GCA_019740295.1 Labeo calbasu
TCAACTGACAGCCCCTGTATATATATATATATATATATATATATATATATATATATATATATATATATATATATGTACTTTTTTTTTCTGGTGCTGTTTTGCAGTGTTGGTAAATTCACCACTTAATGTTGAGCTAAAATATGTTGTTGTAACTTGCGTTACTGAGAATGTAACGAGTAATAATGTTACCTAATTGTATGCGTTATATTACTGTGTTACGGCAAAAAGTAATGTACTACTGTAATATTATTACTTTTGTAATGCGTTACTCCCAACACTGCTGATTTGATGCTCAAGAAACATTTCTTATTATTAGCAATGTTGAAACAGTTGTGCAATTTATGATTTTTGTGAAAACCATTAATAAATCACTTAAGTGATGATACTGTTGTTTTTGATCAATTTAATGCATCTGTGTTAAATAAAATGATTTCTTTCAAATGTGTTTGTGTGTGTGTGTGTGTGTGTGTGTGTGTGTGTGTGTGTGTGTGTGTGTGTGTGTGTGTACTGGTATTCTCTACGTTACAGGGACTAAATGTCCCCACAAGGATAATACCAGTAAATTTTGACCTTGTGGAGACATTTTTTTTTAGGTCATAATGAAACAAACTTATAGTTTTGAAAATCTAAAAATGCCTTTAGTTTTGTGTGAGGGGTAGGGTAAGGGGATCGAAAATGCAGTGCACAGTATAAAAACCATTACGCCTATGAAATGTCCCATTGATAGGGATGTGTGTGTGAGAACACAAAATATTCTGTTAAAAAACTCATGAATATTACATTGTTATGTCACCAGAATCTCAGGTATTCTAGTGTTAATGCAAATTTCCAGGGTAATCACATTTTTGTGAGAAGTCACATGGCTTCAGGGTGAGATCCTGTTTGAAATCCATAATTATAATTTAAAGTTAATAGCCGAGATACACCCAGACAGGCTCTTAAATGCTGCCAAGTGCTCAGTTGACTCATTCAGTTAGAAACATCTCTTAGAAGTAGCAAAAGGTGTTTCCTATCATGCTAGTGTAAGTTACACCTGCAATGCCATTACTTCTTTAGCACAGCATGTTGTGAATCCATTAACATTCTTTGAAATTAAAAACTTTAGATAAACCGTCTGTGAGAATTAAAGTGAGTTCAACACATATGCAGAAGTTCAGGTGAAGACAGCAGGAGAGCCTGCCATCGCGTGACATCACAAAAGAATTCCACATTGCCGGAAACACAGCGGAGAATTCCAGCACTGGTCTGTGCTTGCTCAGATGTAGTCAAACTAGATTCCAACCAACAGAGGGTGAGGTTAACCTAGGATTGCTAATGAAGTGGAACGGGCTGTCAAGATGAACACGTGTTTAAACGGCTGTGACATAGCTTAAGGGTGGATAAGTAGTAGTCATACTGATAGGGAACTCCCCGATTAGCTAGCAGAGGGTTTTTATCACAACTCCTAACCACATATTCTTGATTATAAGATCGTTTTATATTTAGCCATATCAAACACCATAAGAAAAGCCTTAGTGATAATTACAAGGGTTTTATTTTGACTTTACTTTTACTTGAGCAGTTTGTTGTAAAGCTGAATCTTAGTTCTGTGCTTTTTAAGATTACATTTTTAAACAGGCCTTGCTTTCCTTATTTCATTAACGCTCCTCCTTGTACAAAATAACAATGTCACCACTCATTTACTAAACTAGTACACCAGTTAATCCAGTTCTGAGAAACGAGTAATTGTTAGCATAGTATTATGACAATAAGATGATATCACTCTTTCACCAACTGTTAAGGGCATAAAAATGCATTGTTTCTCCCATTCACTCCTACGCACTCCATCGTGACTCGAAGTTACGGGAGTTTTAGAGGGGAAATAAATTAAAAAGCACACATTGGTTTACTGTATGTACGTAAATATTCAGTACTTCCTGGTTGATGACAGTGATGAGGATAGGTCCAAAAACCGTCTCTCTCTCTCTCTCTCTCTCTCTCACACACACACACACAGTCATAAGCAGATGGTGAGCCAGGGGAGTTACATGGCTGTAAAACAAACCTGTTTTCTTTGTCCACCTACACAGCACTCTGTACACAGCGTCTATCAGATTGCAGCCTACTGGCAAGGTGTGGCTGAAACCAGCAATGTACTAACATACATAACTACAAGCCATATCTGACGACAGCTACTGCATTAAGAGCTTGTGGCTTCAAAGACAATTGAAACATAGTCACATGATACAAAATGCAATGTTTTTTTCCTTTACTTTATACAATTAAATTGTATACATTTATTAATATTAGGAAATGAATTAAAAAAATAACGATTTTATTCATTGACCTTCATGAGGTTCTAGAATAGCCTAGAAAGTTTTGCGCAGGCAAACACCACTCACATTTAAATGGGTGGTGTAGAATCCGTTCTTTCCCGCCATGAATTCTTAATCACACTGGATTAAAGACGAAACAATTGCGATTGTGTGGAAGCCTGTTTAAGGGGGAAAAATATGTCAAATGAGTGTCAGGAGTGGGATTACAGTTAACTGCCACTGGTGTCTGGGTGTGTCTTCCAGAGTCAGTTGTTATAAAGAGCAGTAATTTTCACACTTTCTGGGAGACACCCTGAAATTTAGGATATGTGGGAATTAAATAGCACCTCTGGATATAAAACATGTATAAATCTTTATATGCTTTCACAGGATCTAAATTCTGTAAATACGTCATGGTTAACATCTCCATCCCTGCTGTAAAATGTGGAAATTAAAATCTATTTTGACCTGGAAATTAACTTAAAGTTTTAGAATTTTGAAACAATTTAAACAACAGGTTGCACTATTTCCAGATTTTTCACTACACGTTTGTTGTGGCCTGAAAAATTCACGAAACGATATATTGTGATCCTATGAAAGCCCATTTCTGCCACGGAATAAAAAAATAAAAAAGGTAATTGTGAATTTTATCTCTGAATTCTGACTTTTTTCTCGCAATTGCTAGTTTGCAAGACATCTTTTTTTCTCTGAATTGCGAGACATAAATTCACAATTCTGACTTTTTTTCTTAGATTTTTCTCAGAAAAAGACATCTTTTTTTTTTCTCAGAATTGCGAGATAATATTTTGCAATTCTGACTTCATTTCCCAGAACTCCCAGAAAACAAAACAAAGAAAAAAACAAGACAAAGCAAAACAAATTTAATGACTCCAAGCTTTTGAATGGTATAGTGTACAATGTTAGAAAAGCTTTTTATTTCAGATCATTTCCCTTTGATCACAGGAATATATTTTTAAATATATTCACATAGAAAGCAGTTATTTTAAATAGCAAAAATATTTAACAATATTACTGCTTTTGCTGTATTTTGGATCAAATAAATGCAGGCTTGGTGAGAAGAGGATTCTTTAAAAAATATTTAAAAACTTTTGACTGGAAGTGTATAATACTTCTGTTTAATAATTTATATAAATACAATTGCCACTATATTTAATATACTGTAGTATTGGTAGCATTGATACATTTTAAAGCTAAAATGTATCCTGTAAAATTTAAACTTTTTTACTTAGATTTTTCTTAGATTCTCACCATTTTTCTCTCACAATTCTGAGAAAAAAGTCAGATTTGAGCGTTTATATTTTGCAGTTCTGACTTCATTTCCAAGAAATGCGAGTTTATATAATGCAATTCCGACTTAAACTCGCAATCGCAAGTTTATATTTCACAATTATGAGAAGAAAAAACTCTAAATTGTGAGATTAAAAGTCGCAATAACCTTTTTTTATTATTATTCTTTATTCAGTGACAGAAATGAGCTTCCATATAATAACTATAGAAATCTTGAAAAATTAATTATTAAAATAAATAAGAATAATACATCAATCATGCTATCAAATTATTTTTTTTCTTTTTTTGATGAATCACACCATAGCATACAAAAGGAACAATTACACTAAACAGAAAAGACTAAAATTTAAGTCTTTTTAGACTGTTTAATTTAGCACAGTGTCAGAATTTATGAGAATAGGTACGTATTTTAACTCCAAACTTAAGTAATAGCGTCGATCGAATGTGTGAAATAAGTTGCTATGAACTGATTCTTATTTAATAGTACTCTGTACACTGATAAAGGCTATTTTGATTAGCACAGATATGTACATTATCCATATGAAAATACCTGAGATGGCTTGAAGAACACAGATAATCCATATACTGTTATAATCGTGTGCTGATTCTCATTATGTTTCATCACACAAAACATTTCTTTCTGTATTTATTCAGCTACAGCGACATCTGGATGACTTTGTCCATATAAGGGATTTCCTGAAAAGTCAACGGCTCGGATTACTTCTACGATTCTTGCTTGTGGACTTTCTGTGCGAGGGCGCCCTCCGGTGTCAAGTATTAATAAAACAAAAAACATAATGGCGCTGGCGCTGGATTTTTATGTCATATTATTGTATGTGTATTATTTATTTTCAGGTTTGGCCAATACCGGTGTATTCCGACACCCCTAATTAACATATTATCGTCAATAATAGTATGTACCCGACATCCGTATTTCAGATCACTGTATATTTGTGACGCCGACTGTAAAATGAATGTACAATAGTGATAATATGCTTCTAATGTAAAAACTTTTAAAAGTTATATAGAATCATTATAGTATAGACATAACTATGTGCAACAACAGATCAAATACTTGTTTTTTTAGGAGTCTCATGCAACACAATATTGTTAGCACACAATTAGAATGTGAATATGAATGTCTGTTTAGCGTCTGTCTTATTAGATTAATTGCATAGAGACAGGTGTGTTTGGGTTTGATATTTATTGAGGGTTTGTTCTTTGTTTGATGTTTTACATTTGCGCTTTGCTCACGGCAACACGATCCTGAAAAACACAAAGAGGCCTTTATACCAGCCAAGAAATTAAACCTACTGACTAAGAATTTTGTAATAGGACATTCATCCATTTTGAAATTAGGATATTTGATGTTATAGAACAATTTAAGAATAAAAGAACCATTAAGGATTGAGTGTGTTTTGTTTTAACCAACAATAGATCTAATTTCCCCATGGCTAATGTTTTTACACCTAATTGAACACAATAGCCTAAGAGAGATGAAACAAGTGGCATCAGTGCACACAATTCACTGTGCTTGAAAATGCATTCTCACATTACTGTAATGCCAAAACAGTGATCTGCAGGGCAATTAATAATGAATGGTGTTAGGTTGGAAACACTGGGAATCATTTCCTGGAGTGATTCTTTTGTTCTGAGATTCTAGCCTCCAGTAGCAGCTGTTGCTAAGACACCTATTTCCTAGGTAACAAGTAGTTGTTTACATTGGCCTGGCTAGTTTGGTCAGCACAGGGTTAGCATGCTCCAAAAGTTTTTTAAGTACATAGACTGAATAAACAATGTTAACTGAAATATTATACAAACACGACAAGTTTAGTTGTTCCCAGAGGAGACAGGAACTTTCAAAAAGAGGAACGGAAGAATAAACACATTTTGTGATCAACAAAATCAGTGTAAGTTTACTAAAATTTGTATTTACTGTACTGAAAGTAGCTGCTAAGCTAATACATCATTTGACCTTGTTTAAATAGCATCTAAACAGTAACTAATGTGTCCTAGAACTACTTTATGTTTGTAATTGTGCATTTTTAAATTGTATTAATTAAAACCTAAATCTTTTCACCATAATATCAATGTATTATTTTGCTAAAATGAGTGTTAGAGCTTTTGATTCGGCAGTTTCAAGGTTATTTTCTCAAGCAGCTCCTCTAGTTATTCCAGTGACCACTATAAATACCAAGCTGAAACGTAGCCATGCATATCTGATGTTGCTTTTTTTCTGGATCACTGGCTCTCCGGAGGTCAGTCGGGCAGTGCTGGTGGAAAATCCTTTTTTTTCTCTGTAGAGAATCAGGGCTGGTTGGAGGGGAGTGACTGTGATGTCATGTGAGAGCTGGGTTGAGCCCCGTCAGCACGGAGGAGAGCCAGGTGCTGGACAGAGACAGGACACACAGCATGACCGTGGACGCTTACAGCAGACGATGGGCGACCAGGGCCAATCAGATGAGGCGGAGAAGGGCAGGCCGCTGAATGCTGGGGTCGAGGTCGTGGTGCTACAACATGCGAATGAAGCTGAAATGCAGAAGGAGACGAATAAGGAGACACGGAGGAGGAGGCGGGTCACTCAGAAGATACACCGAGTAAAACATATGGACGGAGCCCTGCCAGGTGTGTAAGAGTGTTTGTGTTGTTGTGGATGAGGAGACACTCATGGCTTCTGTACTGTAGTTTAATAGTCAATGCACTTTTAGCTTAGAGATGAGAGCATGATAAACATAAAGCAATGAGAAAATGCTGTCTATTTATTATGGCATACAGTAAGTAGTGTTTGACTGATCTCAACATGGCTGCCCCCATGAGGCACTCATGGTGCATACCATGAGGCATACATGAGTTTGTATTAGGTTAATGATTTGACTGAATATATTTTAAAATAATTGTTCACCCAAAAAGACAATTCTGTCATTAATTACTCACCCTCATGTCGTTTCAAACTTGTAAGACCTTTGTTAATCTTCAGAACACACTTAAGATATTTTTGATAAAATCTGAGAGCTTTCTGACCCTGCACAGACAGCTACGCAACTAACACGTTCAGTGCCCAGAAAGATGGTAAGGACACTGTTAAAATAGCCCTTGTGACATCAGTGGTTCAACCGTAATGTTATGAAACTATGAGAATAATTTTTGTGTGCAAAGAAAACAAAAATAACGACTTTATTTAACAATTTCTTCTCTTCTATCTCAGTCTTCGAGTACCACAACGCATCCATCAAGAACTGACATGGAGGAGAAACATTAGTTGAATGAAGCTGATATTTTTGTTTTGTTTGCTTACAAAAATTTTCTTGTAGCTTCATAAAAATTTGAACCACTGATGTCACATGGACTATTTTACTGATGTTCTTACTACTACGTGGTAGTTGCGTTGGGAAGCTATGGGAAGCTCTTGGATTTCATCAAAAATATCTTAATTTGTGTTCTGAAGATGACCCATGTTGTCTTATGGGTTTGGAACAACATGAGGGTTCATTTTTGGGTGAACTATCCATTTAAGTATTATTTATTTATTTATATCTATTGTGTTGTTAATACTATTATTATTATTATGTTTGTAAAATATCTTATGTTTAAGAAGAATTAAAAAAAATTCTACACTAGTATTCAAAAGTTTTTGAACAGTAATGTTAAAGAAATCTATTCTGCTCACCAAGCCTGCATTTATTTGTTCCAAAGTACAGCAAAAACAGTAACATTTTAAAATATTTTTTATTATTTAAAATAACCGATTTCTATTTTAATATATTTTAAAATGTAATTTATTCCTGTGATTTGAAAGTTTTTAGCATCATTACTTCAGTCACATGATCCTTCAAAAATCATTCTAATATGCTGCTCAAAAAACATTTATTATTATTATTGTTGTTGAGCACAGCTGAGTAGATTGTTCAGAAGAACAGCGTTTATCTGAAATAGAGAACTTTTGTAACACTATAAATGTCTTTATCATCACTTTTGATCAACTTAAAGCTTTCTTGCTAAATAAAAGTATTAATTTCTATAATTTATTTCCCTCCAAAAACTAAAAAATGTAGCTTTAATTACATAAGTTATATGTTAAAATGTATTCAAATAGAAAGCAATTATTTTAAATAGTAAAAATATTTCACAGTATTACTACTTTTGCTGTATTTTGGATCAAATAAATGCAGGCTTGGTGAGAAGAAGAGAATTCTTTAAAAAAAACCATTAAAAATCTTACTGTTCAATAACTTTTGACTGGTAGTGTTTAACACTTCTGTTTAATAATTTATATACGTACAATTAATTTATATAAGTACAATTGTCACTAAACTTTATATGCTGTAGTATTGGTAGCACTGACACATTTTAAAGCTAAAATGCCACAGTAATTGTAGAAAGACTTATTTAATCAGAATTGACTGTACTGGCTCAGTTCCAGTAAACAACCCAGACAACATGATACAGGGTTAAGTCTAGTCAGGCGTGCACTCACGGGTCAGGAAGAGGAGGTGAGATTAATTAAACACCTTCTTGGATCAGGTGTCTCCCACTACTGCAACTCTAATCCGCCCCAGCCAACACACATTACGACACTCACGATCATTATCAATTTTCCAACCAATTTTGGTCACTAGATTTAATATAAAATGTAGTTTATGTGAGGTTTGCTTTGTATTTCTTGTGTGTACGTTATCAGTGAGTGTCTCATTTGTTGAGAGGGACAGAGACAAGCGGTCTGAAGATCCAAGGGGCCCTGGACCCTTCTTCTACTTTGGGGGGAGCAATGGGGCCTCCATGTGAGTGAAAAAAAAACCTTTGTCTTTGAGTGATTTTTCCATGTCGTTTTATGCATATGCATATGATTTGTCATGTGTTATACATTATTTTAAAAAATTATGCAGCTTAACTTAATGAATTGTGGACACACTGCAGTTTTGGTGTTTGTCTTGGTCTTTCTTTGGCCTTTAGTCTGCAATTGGCTCATGAGAGAAACATGAGATGAATAAAGAAATATTACAATATACCACTTTTTGATAATTTATCAAACCATTTTTTAAAACCTTTCAAACATGACCCAGATATCTTGGTGTGATCTGATATTTAGAGTTGTATCATATTGTGAGAGTCGAGGCTGGCAGCGCATATATGACAAGACCAGGACGGACTACAAGCTGAAGTGGTGTGAAACTAAATCACCTGCTGCCTACTACAGCTTCAAAGCAGGTGATCTGTTTTGTTATGTCACGTTCACAGAAATCATGAAAAAAGCATTCTACCCTCTGTTTATTTATACACAGGTGGGCAGTTGATTTACCAGATACCCAATAATAAGGTCTTGACCACTAAGATAGGCCTTCTGAACAGCCTACGGGAGTATGACAGAGTCAGCAGCAAGGTCAACTATGGACGTGGAAACAGGTTATAAATGGAAATACTTTTTCATAGTACTAGAGTAACTTAACAAAATCTATATACAACATTTATTTACATGTTGCAGGAGGATGAGGTTGGAGGATTTCTTTCCTGTCACTTTTCGTATGGATATGAAAGATGAGAGAGAGGCTTTCTTTAATGGTACGGCTACATTTTAAATACGGATGGATACAGTAGATAAATACATACTGTTGAAACCATTCAAAAGTTTGTGGTCCTTAAGATTTTTTAAAAGTTTTTAACAGTGACCTCTTAGTATCTCACCAAGGCTACAGTTATTTGATAATTTACAATTTACAACAACACAATTTACAATTTAAAATAACTGTTTTCTATTTTTATTAGTTTTATATTTTAAACAATATACTGGCAAAGCTGCATTTTCAAAAATCATTACCTCAGTCTTCAGTATCACATGATATTGATAGTATTTTAATATTTTTGTGAAAACTGATTCATTGTTGTTCTCCCCAGGATTATTTCATTAATATATGTATGAATTTGTAAGTATGAATATATACACTGCTTCTCTAAGGTTTGGGATCAGTAAAATTTCTAATGTTTTATAAAGAGGTGTCTTATGTTCAAATTTGTGCATTTATTCTGAACAGCATTTTTTGTCAATGTTTTTTTTTCTTTTCCTTTTTTTAAGTAACTTTTATTTAGCAAGGATATGTTAAATTGATTTTTTAAATGACAGTAAAGACTTATATTGTTACAAAATATTTCTATTTTTAATAAATGCTGTTTTTTTCCATCAAATCCTGAGAAAAGTATCACTGGTTCAAAAAAAGAGTAATAATGCTGAAATTTTTAGCGTTACCATCACAGGAATGAATTATATTTTAAAGTATATTAAAATTGAAAACTGCTATTTTAATTTGAAATAATATTACACAGTATTGCTGTTTTTACTGTATTTTTAATCAATAAACACAGCCTTGATGAGCATAAGAAACTTCTTTAAGAAAATCTTGCTTATCCCAAACTTTTGAACAGTAGTGCATATATATATAAATTCCCAACTTTGGAAAAAAAAAACACTACTGCATCTAATGAATGCAAAATTGATGTGGCCTTCAGGAATATGCAATGATAAATTCAGCATGTGGATCTGCAAGCCCACAGGCCTTAACCAAGGCCGTGGTATTTTTCTACTGCGGACACCAGAAGACATCACAGCATTCAGAGAACGACTGCAGAACACAATGGAGCAGCAGTCCAACAGGAAGTCACCTTTCAATTTGCCACAAGCTCGGATTGTTCAACAGTGAGTAAAGCTGACAATTTCAAAAGGTCACATGCTCTAATTATATGTAATCATGCTGTGAATCATGGCTTCAGTGTCCTGCAATCCTGCCAACCCCACAGGCATCAATCAAACAGATCTTGATGTCTACATTCTGAACTTTTCATTCAGAAATCAGTCAGCATCACAAAATACAGTAGCTGTGCCACAGAATAGGCTAACAAGCATCTTCTACTCTGCAGGGGGGTAGCCCATTAGATCATGGGCTAGTTTCTGACATGCTAGCTAGATTTTTCTTTTATTATTATGATTGTCAAGCAACTGCATGTCAAGCAAGCAAGTTAAGGTGTGAACAGATTTTACACAACAAGTAGAAAATAAATAAATACTAGTTGAACTGATATTAAGTAAACATCTATTAATATACAGTTGAGGTCAAAAGTTTACATCCACCTTGTAGAATCTGCAAAATGTTATTTTTCCAAAATAAGTGGGATCATACAAAATGCATGTTATTTTTTACTTAAAAAATGCAGAAGGTTCAAACACTCACAGATGCTTCAGAAGGAAACATGATGCATTTTTTGTTTAGTGATAGTCGTTCATAAGTCCATTGTTTGTCCTGAACAGTTAAACTGCCTGCTGTTCTTCAAAAAAAAATCCTTCAGGTCCCACAAACTCTTTGGTTTTTCAGCATTTTTGTGTATTTGAACCATTTCCAGCAATGACCGTATGATTTGAGATGCATCTTTTCACACTGAGGACAACTAAGGGACTATGCAACTATTACAGAAGATTCAAACGCTCACTGATGCTTTAGAAGGAAACACAATGCATTAAGAGCCGGGGGGTGAAAACTTTTGGAATTTGAAGATCAGGCTAAATTTAACTTATTTTGTCTTAAGTATCTTAGTATGTAAGTATCTTCTGTAGCTTCTGAAGGGTGATAATTAGACAAAATAAGAAAAATGCACACATCTTAATTCTGTTAAAAAGTTTACACTCCTGGCTCTTAATGCATCATTTTTTCTTCTGAAGCATCAGTGAGTGTTTGAACCTTCTGTAATAATTGCATATGAATCCCTCAGTTGTCCTCAGGATCTCAAAATTATACAGTCATTGTTGGAAAAGTTTCAAATACACAAAAATACTAAAAAATCAATGAATTTGTGGGACCTGAAGGATTTTTATGAAGAACAGCAGGCTGTTTAACTCAAACAAGGGACTCATTAATAACTATCACTGAACAAACAAAAAAAAAAGACAGAAGGAAAAAAAACAGCTGTGGATCATTCAGGTAACAACACAAAATTAAGAATCAAGTGTATAGAAACTTGAATGGGGTCAATTTTTAAAATTCAACTATTATTTTCTTTTGTGGACTATATGTAAATGCCTTTTATGTGAAATATCTTATTCAGGTCAGTATTAAATAAAAAAAATACATGCATTTTGTATGATCCCTCTTATTTTGGTCAAATAAATATATTCATGTTAAAATCAACATACTGAAATGCATTTTTAAAAAACACAATCATATTTAATTAGTACAGATTTGTTTCTCTATGCTCTTCTGATTCTTTTAAGGTACATTCAGAAGCCTTTGCTACTAAAAGGCAGGAAGTTTGACGTGCGGTCATACTTTCTAATTGCTTGCACCTCGCCATACATGGTGTTTTTTCGCCATGGTTATATCCGACTGACGTGTAACCTTTATGACCCAAACTCTGACAATATCACAGCCCACCTGACCAATCAAGTAAGTTAATGTATATTTTAAAGCTTAGTTCACCCAAAAATTAAAATTCTGTCTTTAATTACTCTCTCTCATGTCGTTCCAAACCCGTAAGACCTTTGTTCATCTTCAGAACACAAATTAAGATATTTCAGACCTTGCATAGACATTTCATAACATTAAGGTTGAACCACTGATGTCACATGGACTATTTTAATGATGTCCTTACTACCTTTCTGGGCCTTGAACATTTCAGTTGCATTGTTGTCAATGCAGGGTCAGAAAACTCTTGGATTTCTTCAATCATTTAATTTGTGTTCCAAAAATGAATGGTCTTACAGGTTTGGAACGACATGAGGGTGAGTCATTAGTGACAGAATTTTCATTTTTGGGTGAACTATCCCTTTAATAATAATTTGTATATTGCTTGTGTTCAGCATGTAAGATACTACGTTTTTTTTGTTTCAGTACATGCAGAAGAAAAATCCTCTCTACAGCCTGCTAAAAGAGGAAACTGTTTGGTCCATGGAGCGCTTCAATACATACATTAACGAGACATACATGCTGCCAAAGGGTCTGCCTAAAGACTGGGCTCTGGGTCCTTTTGCAGTGAGTGATAATTATTCACAAATCAACAGAGCAGTATACTCAGATCAGTTTAATGGTTTATATAACACGTTATTAACAGTAATAATTAACTGATAATATCTGTTATTCAAAGGAATTTAGTAGGAATGTCTATGTGTATCTTTTAAAGTAATGACTGCATGTAGATTTATTCAAATTACTTGAAAGGATGCAGATGTACCGTTGTCATGGTAACAATGGTTTTGGGAGTATATGAAATATTAAAAGGGAAGCTCATCAAATATATTGAGAAAGATGAAACCGAATAGTAAAATACAAATGTGCTAAATTAAGGCCGGTATTCATTTTTGACAGACAAATATTAATTCTAAAACAAAGGAACAACATTTCAATTGAGTTTTCACTATTTATTACTGCATCTTAACCAAATGTTTTGTCATTCTGCAGAAAAGGATGCAACATATTATCATGCAGTGCTTTCAAGCTGTCAAAGCCAAGCTGGACTGTAAACTTGGCTACTTTGACCTAATTGGTTGTGACTTCTTGATTGATGAGGATTTCAAGGTGAGAAACAAAATAGTGTTTATGGGAGCTTCATGAGGAATGGAAATGTGTGTGCGCGTGTGTGTTTGAAGCCCGAAAGGCTTACAGAGTCAGACACAGCAGATTAGTTTTAGAATTATCCACTGAATGTGGTAAGACGCATTACAAATATAAAGTCTTTATTTATCTCCTCCGTAATCTCCTTAGTTTCTTCAAGACAATTACGATACAGTTTTCTAATGCCGGCGTGATTCTCTGCAAACATGATGTTCAGAGGCCAGTTGTCCCCTATGGAGCATCCTAAATTCAATCCCTGCCAAGCAGTTGCCTGGCAACCCGCGTACCGTCAGCGTAAACATGCCGTCCCCAGGCCAGGCACATTCTGGTCTCCAGGTTACCGGATCATTATAGATTCACACATAACAACCAACAACATTTACATTGTACAGCATGAACTCGATAATACTTGACACATAAAGTATAACAGTACCTTGTGAGTCTTGCATTGGAAATATTCAAAACTTGACATGCTTTCTGCTTCACTGTTTCACACTCAGTCAGTGTCTAATAATGTTATCATATATTTACACTGTCATCTCCACAGTGGTTACAAAAATTAGTATGATGTACATATTTGTATTTTAGGTGAAGTATCATTTTACTTGATTTCTGTAAAATAAATAGAGCAGTTTGAGTAGGGTAAGACTGCCATCTACTGGCGAAAGTCTGCTGTAGGTTTGTTTTGTTGGTACAAAGGTCAAATAGTTATGATTTGGTTACTCTTTATTGCATTAGATCAAAGCATGGGTATTACTTATTGTCATTGCATTACAAAGCAATTCAACTGTTTTGTGCTCATGCATTGTATTGGATGCATGCTGATATTTACACATCACTACAAAATGATTTCATTACAGATAACAAAAAGGCCCATATTATCTTAATAGACGGGGAAGTCACTTAAAGGGATAGTTCACCCCAAAATGAAAATTCTGTCATTAATTACTCACCGTCATGTCGTTCCAAACCTGTATGACTTTCGATTATCTTCAAAACACAAATTAAGATATTTTTGATGAAATCTGAGAGGTTTCTGACCCTGCATAGACAACTAGAAAGGTGGTTCAAGGCCCAGAAGGGTAGTAAGGACATTGCTAAAATGTGTTGCCTTACTTTTGTCAATACTCCTCGAAGACTGCGTTGGAAGAAAAGAAATATTTCTGTTTTCTTTGTGCACAAATAGTATTCTCGTAGCGTCATAAATTCATGGTGAACCATTGGTGTCACATGAAGAGTTTATTTGCAAAAACCGATAAACGTCATTTTCAAAAAAAAAAAAAAAAAAAATGAACTGAGTGCAGTGAATTATTCTCCACATATAGCGCGATCTGAACCCTAAACACATTTAGTCTAAAAAGCCGGTATTGTTAATTGTCCACGTTCAAGGCAGGGCGATTTCACCTTTTACTGCAGAAGCCGATAAGCGCCATTCAGGGTTGCCAGGTTTTCACAACAAAACCCGCCCAATTGCTACTCAAAACTATCCCAATCACGTGTCGAGGGGGGATCCCCGTTAAAAATCGCATTCGGGGGGATAAAATACACGTTTTTTGTCAGGGTTACCCTGGTAAATTCGTATTTCAGGGGCTAAATCTGACATTATTGGGGTCGCTTTAAACCCGCGGACATCAAAAACAACCCACGGCAACAGTGTTAAACACTGGCGCCCTTGTCGTTTTTGAACAGAAGCTGATAAATCCATTTTAGCGAATTAGCGCACTGTATTCAGGTCAGGTGACAATGCTGCCAGTCACTTTGAAAATACGCGCTAGATGAGAGGAGTTTCGTCAAAGCTGACTAAAAGTGATCGAGCATGGTTTATTTCGACGAACTTGATGGAACCGTGAAATCTTCTTCAGGGCGTAAAAGGAAAATAAAAGATGAAACTTTTTCAGGAACCTTGCAAAAACAGAACGCAACAATGGTGAGGGAAAACTGCGTGTAATCACAACCATATAGTCTATGATCACAACGTTTCTCAGGTGTCTACGTTGTCAGCTGATGAGATTGAAACATGAAATGTGGATTTATCTGCTTTTGCAAAAAAAAAAAAAAAAAAAAAAAAATATATATATATATATAAAAAACTTTTAATATAAAAAAGAAATACTGTCAATTAACTTTAACCTGTATTTGTTTAAGTTATTATTACTTAATCAAAACAACTTAACTGCAGTTTGATTGATATTGTTTGTGATGCATATTGTACAATTAAAAAAAAAACATGATTTCTGAAAATAAAAATGGATTTATCTGTTTTTGCAAATAAACTCTTCACATGGACTGTTTTAACAATGTTCCTACTACCTTTCTGGGCCTTGAACTTGTCAGTTGTGTTGCTGTCTGTGCAGGGACAGAAAGCTCTTGGATTTTATCAAACATATCTTAATTTGTGTTCTGAAGATGGGTTTGGAATGACATGAGGGTGAGCGAGTAATGACAGAATTTTTATTTTGGGGTGAACTATCTCTTTAAATTGTGATGTGACGTGCTTGTTTTGAACAGGTCTGGTTGCTCGAGATGAATTGTAACCCTGCACTGCATACTAACTGTGAAGTCCTGAAAAATGTGATACCACAGACAGTCACTGAGGCACTTGGTGAGTTTCGTTTCTGCATAAAATCAATTATGCACAAACAAATGTGTTTTAAATGTGATGCATCAACTGTGTGAATTGTGCAATTCTAAATGAGATAAAAAAAACCCCTTCTAGTTTGTTTGAATAATGCATACGTGTGCAAGCTGTGAAAATTGGTTCCTTGTGATCACACTTAATAAGATGAGGTGTGAAAACACTTGTGGATGTGACATCCTTTCATTTCAGACCTTGCTTTGGAAATCTTCAGTAAGTCTTGCTGTGGACTGAAACTACTGCCACTGAACAGTCAAAGAGATTTTCTGTTGCTGTATAGTGGTGAGACTGTGGCCATAACCAAACAGAGACACAAAACCACTGGTCCCTTCTCTACCTTCCACCCAAAGGGCAGCTCCACCCACATTAACTCCAACAAAACTGTTGCCATTGCAACACAAACAGGGAAATCAACCAATAGGGCCAGCAGATATTCTGAAACTCATGCTAAATGTTCCGTCCCGTCCACCAGCGTTCTCTCCTCCTCTGCTTTGTCTAATACCACCCCACCTTCACAGCAGCCTGTGGAGTTACCACTGAAACAACCTTCACCTTTATCCCATAAGCCTCTGACATCCAAACCTCAAGAAACAAATCAGCCTCGACCACACCAAGCCAAACCTGTGCGCTCTCGTGTTGAGCTTCAACTCAGCAAGTGCACCTGGCAGCAACCTGCAGTGATATCCAACCTCAACATGCCTCCACAGCCTGTAAGAAATGCAATGAGGTCATTGTCTACACCAGCCCTGAGCAAAGGCTCAAACTCCACACAAAGACTTGGAGCTCAAGGCCGCCAGACAGACCAAATGGAGCACATGACCTGCAACCTAAAAACATCCAAGATTCATTTGGCAGAGCCATACTCCCTCCATACTGTGGGGACAGAAATGAAAGAGGCCAAAGAAAAGGAACAGGAAGGTGATGGATGACAAATAAGCTATAGTGTGATTGTTATTATAAGCTCATTTTCTCAATATAATGAGAATTTGTTTCTGCTTATGACTGATGTTGTTCCTCATCACCAGAAGCATCTCATCCATGCAAATGATGCTCTTCAAAATTTTTACTTTTTATATATATATATTCAAAAGTTTGGGATCAGTAAGATTTTATGTTTTTTTAAAGAAGACTTTTCTGCTCATCAAGACTGCATCATCATCATTTTCTGCTCATCAAGACAATGCTGAAAATTCAGCTTTGCATCACAGGAATAAATTGTATTTTAAAGTGTATTAAAATAGAAAACCACTATTTTACATTGCAATAATATTTCATAATATTACAGGGTTTTTTTCTGTGTTTTTGATCAAATAAATGCAACTTTGATGAGCATTAGTGGCGACTTCTTAAAAAAAAATTACTTGGATATAAAGTTAATGACAAGCAAATAGTATAATTTTATTAGGCCTGTCAAACGATTATTCGCGAATTAATCACATCCAATATAAAAGTTTGTGTTCACATAATATATGTTTGTGTCCTGCGTATATTTATTATGTATATATAAATACACACACACATACATGTATACATCTTAAAAGTATTTGGATTATATATAAATATTTTATATATCATATATATAATATTTTTCTTAATATATGCATGCAGTGTGTGTGTGTATGTATAT
>JAHKKF010513695.1:26892-80747 GCA_019740295.1 Labeo calbasu
TGTGTATGTATATATATATATATATATATATATATATATATATATATATATAATATTATTATTATTATTATTATTATTATTTATTTATTTTTTTTTTTATTTGCATGCTATTAACTTACACTTTTGACCAAATGAGTTTTGCTTGGTTGCTCACCAAGTCTGCATTTTTTTTATTTACAAATACAGAACAGCAGTAATACTGTAAAACAGTTTCGAAATCTAAAATGACGTTCTTGAGAAATCGGTCTAAAATGCTGTTTTGGTGCACTGGTGTTACTGATAATGTTATCATTTTCAAAGCTGAAAACTGATGTGCTGCGTAATATTTTGTATATGAACATAATATGCATTTTTTTTCCTTTGCTGAATATAAAGTTCAAAAGAACATTTATACATGGCACAACAACATTTGTTTAAAATAGGCCTGTCAAACGATCAATCGTGATTAATCGCATAAAAAATAAAAGTTTGAGTTTGCCTAATATATGTGTGTGTACTGTGTAATAAATACAAACACATTCTTGTATGTATCTAAGAAATATTTACAAGTAGATGTATTTATAATTTTTATCTAATTTATATTATATATAAATACAAATATTTTGTACATAAATAACATTTTTCTCTTAAATATATACATTAATTTGTGTGTATTTATATATATATACATAATAATTACACAGTACACACACACACACACACACATATATATATATATATATATATATAAGGCAAACTCAAACTTTTATTTTGTATGCGAATAATCGTGATTTGGTTTGACAGCCCTATTAATTTTTAGTAACAGTGTACTTTTTGAACAGTTTAATGTGCCTTTGCTTTATAAAGGTATTTCTTTAAAAAAAACTAAACAAAACTAAACAAAGACACTTTTTTCAATGATATTTTATGTCATGATTCGAACCTGAGCTTTGTGGCACACTAAATTAAAAGAATAAAACATTTTTCTTTTTTTTTTTTTAATCTCACGAAGAATCAACCATGATGCTTCTGCTCATTAGCATAAATTGTTTTTTAACCAAATTACCACAACTTCTCTATGAAGTTTTAACGTGATTTTGACTGATCTCTTTGAGTGGCGTTCAGACGATCACCTAGTTGTCTGAGGTTTGGCACCCACAGGACCCTCCTTCTTCCTCTGTCTGTGGCACATGCGACAAAACAAACACCAGATTAGACTTCTGTGCACGCTAACACGCTCTTCACTACCAGTAAACACACATGTCTTCGACTCACCTGTGGCTTTTTTTGTTGTGACTACTTTTTTCCTACTTTTGTGTGTTGCCTTCGTGAGGTGTAATCATCTTAAGTGGGATTTGCTTTATTGATGCCGCTCAGGTCCCCCATGTGTAAAATCAAAGTCAAAAACAAAACGTTCAGAGCCTCATGCTCACTCACAAATGAAACTGTGTGAAGTGAGGAAGTTGAGTTGGCTGCTGCTGCGTCACCGCTGATACCAACAGGAAGAAATAGAGCAGTATTTGTGTGTAACTGCTGTGCTTGAAAGTTTCATGCAAGTTTCTCGTTCTTCTTCGTTTGCTCGACTTTGTAAGTGTCTTTTACTGCAAGACACTTCTTTTAGGCTTCTGTGCATCTCAATCTTGAACCCTGCTTATAGTCTGCCGGGGTGTGGGGCGTGCGGGGGTGACCAGATGGCCCTCAGTGTGTAGTTTAGAGGAGAAGCCATTGGAGACACGTTTGTGGAAAGGAGAGGTAAGGTGTAACCAAGCTATGGGATGCTGCAGTGTGACCCAGAGACATACAGGGACTGATGAAGTGGGCCCAGATGAGATCGAACTCCTGGAAATCAACAATGCAGGGTAAGAGTTTGAATGCCATACGATTTATTCTTTGCAAATGCAGCTTTGTTGGAAACCAGGCTTTTAGGCAGTCAGAATATACTTAGTCGAAGAACTTCCTTCTTTCAGAATGTTAGGTAATGTTTGATAACATTTCAAAAACCACAAAGGGTTTTAAAAGAAATGACTAGGTTAGTTGTTCATAATCATGTGGATTTTTAAATAGAAGTGGCTGTCCGCTGCATGTATATATATATTTTAAGAATAATGGTCTGTTGTGAGAAACCATGGGACAGTTTCTGTTTCAGCCAAGGCATTTTTTAGAAAAAGACACTCTTTTTTTTAGCATCAAGTTGTTCTGGTTCAATTCTGTTCATCTGAAATGTATCTGATGTAAGTGTGTGAAACATCTTGAGTTCTTGTGTCAGTTTGAGTTGTTTTATACCCCTCACAATGGTGCTGTTAACCGTGGATGGGCAGCAGACTTGCAGCTACAGATCTCATTAGAGCCCCTCATACAACAAATGAGGCAGAACTAATGCAACTAGTATAGCTAATTAAAGGAGCCAAAGTGTGTTTGAGCAGTCTGGTGTCTTACTACGAGCTGGAAGCCTCAATCCTCTCATTAGGTGACTGTAGGGATTAGAGTGGGAGTTAATCAGAGCTCATAAGCTTTATGTGGCCAAACTAGCAGAAAAACAGGGATCAGACAACGGCCAATCTGCGGAAAGGTTGTTAATATGCACATATTGCATTGGGGGTGAAAACATTGTCCGTTTAGAGTAATAATAATAAAGTTAAATCACTCATTATGTGGGCAGTGCTCTTGCAATATACCTGTTAAAGTGTTTAATGAAAAGTGTAGTTTAAAAGAGGGTACATTGAGGGTCAGATGGCAGGCGTCTGCTTGTCATTCACCACCCACAGTAAGCTGCTTATGTCTGGGCACTTCCCCAGAAAGCAGCATGGGTAAAAACAGCGGGAACAGAGGGTCTGGGGATGAAATATGCAACATTTAGTTAACAAATCTTATGCAAAGTGTTTGTTAACGTGCACTGTTCAAGAATTTGTAAAAAAACAATGCCTTCAGGCTGACTATAGGTTGATAGTTTGTCATATGTGGTATCCGAATGGTTTCCTGGACTAGATTAGGATGAACTCCATGTTTATTTTTACTAATGGAAAACTATACACGTGCTAAAATATAGATAAATGAGGTTGTCACATTTAAGTCTGTGTAAAGGAATATTAAATATGTGTTCTGAGTTTGTCACACCACAGAAAATGTGTTATTAACCACCCAGCCAAATTTGAATTATTAAAAAAACGCCAAGCAAGTTATCAAAGTCTTGAAAAAATAAGCAGTATGCTCTGCTCTCAAACGCTGGGAGCGTGTCCGCTGTAGCCGCTGAAACCACGCCCACTCGCGGGAAATCTGCCACGTCTCTCAACTGCCAAATACAAATACATTTAAATAGCGAGACCACCGAGCTGTTTGTAAATTATGGCAGCCAGGTAACTATTTACAACAAATACATAGCGAGCTAACAAACTGTAGGATGTAGTAACTAACAGTAATGACAATCACTTGTGATTGAGCGGGTGAAGTGGTTCCAGTGCGTCATCGAGACGTGTTTTCAGGACTGGCCAAAAAAATCCTGAACACAAAAATGGTGAAAAACTCCACAATTCAGTACTGCAGAGTTCACAGTCTATTGTTTTCAGCAATACTTGAAACAATTCTCTGAATTGCCTTTACACTGAGTTTAAGATTTTTCTACCTAATCTGAACCTTACAAAATTATGTTTATTGGTATAATCCAATATGTCTGGTAGTAGTAATGTTAAGTAATATGTTCACATTTTACCACATTAAGTAAATATGTGACCCTGGACCACAAAACCAGTCATAAAGGTAAATTTTTGAAATTAGGTTATATTTGAAATTAAACACATCATGAAATTTCACATGAATGATTACACATCATCTAAAAGCTTCATAAATAGGCTTTTGTCGGCCAGGACAATTGTGGCCGAGATGGGGCCAAGGGTCATTTTGCAATAATATGTGACCATGGACCACAAAACCAGTCATAAGGGTAATTTTTTTGAAACTGAGATTTAAACATCATCTGAAAGCTGATAAATAAGTTTTCCATTGATGTATGGTTTGTTGGGATATTTACATTTTTGGCCGAGATACAACTATTTGAAAATCTGGAATCTGAGGGTGCAAATAAATCAAAATATTGAGAAAATCGCCTCTGAAGTTGTCCAAATTAAGTTCTTAGCAAAGCATATTACTAAATCAAAAATTATATTGTGATATATTTATGGAAGGAAATTTACAAAATATCTTCACGGAACATGATCTTTACTTAATATCCTAATAATTTTTGCCATGAAAGAAAAATGGCTAATTTTGACAAATACAATGTTTTTGGCTGTTGCTATAAATATAAACATGCTACTTAAGACTGGTTTTATGGTCCAGGGTCACGTATAGAAAATGTATTAATGGTTAATAATAAAATAAATTAATGATTAAATAAATACATATAAATGGAGAACAACAATGATAAATCATTGTTCAATGTTATGTCCATGTTTTCTACAAAGAAGAACGCAATTTTTATTTCTAGCAAGCTTAACCTCAAAGTGCATTAACATTTGCATGCAAAACAGCCAAACGTGATTCTTATATAGAACAGCCACAATTCTGTCCCACTAAATCTATCACTCAGTGCAGAGCTGCAGAGCACAACAATTTGCATTCCATTTCTTAAATCCTCATCTGTTATGCTGCAAGATAAAGTGATTTGACAGTGTTTAGCCATCTGCTGTTTTAGGCTCTGGAGTCTTGCTGAAACCAGGCTCCAAATTTCCACAAGGAACGGCACAGATGAAGGCCCTCATCACTGTCCCTCTGTGAGGCACCTGAAGCAGGAGGTAAGCCAGTAAACAGGAAGCGGTAAAGGGCGTAGCTACATTTCCACAAAAGACATTAACAAAGAGAAACAGAAAACAAAAGAAAGCATATACTTGCTATGTGTATAGCACACAGTAACAACACAAAAGGGTTTGGACACTTAAACATTTATAAATGTTTTTGAATTACAAACCTACTGGCACTTATTTGAAAGAAAATAGCATTAAAGTATCTAAATGCTTTTTGGGGGCACTGTGTTAAAATACCTCTAGATTAATACAATGTCTGCACCGAATAAGAGTTTCATTAACTTTATCTGCATTTCTACATCTGTGTTTTGTGTAAGGACCCAGATCCTGTCCCTGTAACTGTGAAGGACACAACAAAACACAATAATTCAAAAGTATGTCTTCATCATCTTAAAATAAAATAAATAATCAATAATCCATTTGTGCATTTGTCACATGCTCTTTGCACAACATAAAGTTGCGTTGTTTTTTTTTTTTTTTTTTTTTGCATTTGTCAGCTGGTGCTTTGGGGTTGGACAAAAAAAGGGCTCCATCACAGGATATACACTCAACCTATCAGAGAATGGGAAGGACAGGCAGCACACACCTATGGCGACATTATCCACTCATCTTCAGTGCATTTACACAGTGGATACACAAAGGTAACAGTTCAACAAAACTGCTTCAAACTATGTTCATGTGCCAAACTGCTACTAACTACTGAAAAAGATGATTTTACTCAATGTTTGGAGTCAAATTAATATATTTTTTTAATGCATTATGTCCAACTTTTTGATTTCTGTCTGCAGGCTATGAGTGAAAGATATCTGGTTTTATTTTCCTTCCATTTGTTAATCCTCGCTTTGGACAACTCTAATAAAGATTTTATTTATGAGGTAAGACTCTTTTTATATGTATTAGCAAATATTTAAAGGATTAGTTCACTTTTTAGAATAAAACTTTCCTGATAATTTACTTATCCCTATGTCATCCAAGATGTTAATGTCTTTCTGTCTTCAGTCATAAAGAAATTAAGGTTTTTGAGGAAAACATTCCAGGATTTTTCTCCATTTAGTGGACTTCGATGGGGATCAATGGGTTGAAGGTCCAAATTGCAGTTTCAGTGTAGCTTCAAAAGGGCTCTACATGATCCTTATCCTTATCTAGCAAAACAATTGGTCATTTTCTAAAAAATGTTTAAGTTATGTACTTTTTAATGCTCGTGTGATGTAGGTGGAAGTACCGACCCAGTGTTTACAAAGCGAACGTGCAAGAAAGTCAAACGCCCTTTACAAAAAACGGTAGAACAACGATGTTGGATGATTTTGAAATTGGAGGAGAAAATTAGAGTTTTTCGTTCTACCCTAATGTTACCTTTTCAACCAAAGACGAAAAACTAACCGTGCTCAAAGTACAAAGTATATCAATTTTTATTTTTTAGAACATTTTTTAGAAAAACCAATCGTTTCACTAGATAAGACCCTTATTCTTTGGCTGAGATTGTGTAGAGCCCTTTGAAGCTGCATTGAAAGTACTGTTTGGACCTTAAACCATCATTGAAAAATCCTGGAATGTTTTCCTCAAAAACCTTAATTTCTTTTCGACTGAGGATGACATGGGGTGAGTAAATTATCAGGAAATTTCTATTCTGGAAGTGAACTAATCCTTTAATTTCATGAGCTTTTCACTCTAAACTGACACAATTTTGTCACAGGGCATTCTTCCTCTCTCAGCCATTGATGTGCGTCTGATCTCACAGCAGGACCCCAGTTCCCCACATATGTTTGAGATTAGTGGTAAGAGCCTCTAAAAAAACTTAAATCACCTAATTAAACCTGAATATGAACATTTTGAGGTACACAATACTATACCTATATTTACCAATATACTCTAGGGCCTATGGTGGACTCAAAGATCTTCGTTTGTGCTACTGCTGCTGAAACAAAAGCCTGGATGGAGAACATCGAGGACAGGAGATACAAATCCCTAAGGCAACAGCTGAGCCCGTCCCATAGTGCTCTCTCATACCTGGTAGATCTTATTCAGTCTTTCGGTCTTGAAATATACGTGCTATATAAAATTCATTGCCATTTTTCCAAATAAACATTGGTTATTTTTGCACAAAGAAGGAACTTTATCATTCCTCATACATTTGATCACTTTCCAGGTGCCATGTGATGAAAACTGGAAGAGGGAGGAGCTTAAAAGGTACTTACTGCGGTCTCCCATCTTGCAATGGGAGGGGACGCCTATTCAGCACATGGGCTATCCGAGATACCTTTCACTGGTGCACATCAGCAACGTATGCACACAGGTAAGGCTATAGACTATATAGAGAGGGGTGTCTGTGTAATTCACAATGGTAACACACCTCTTTCAAACAACAGGACCGGCTTTTGCAGGGAGCTCAGGAGCGTTTGCTTGTGCTCTTCCCAAGTGACCTCCTCATTCTGTCTCTCGACTGTCATCATGTACGCGTGAAATATGAGGTAAGCTGATTTTGCTGACTCAACAATAAGCTCTGCAGAAAACTGCATTATCAGCAATATGCTTGCTACTGTGAGCCATTGAATGTATTTGGCAACTTCAGTTGGTGAACCCTATTTGATTGAAAAGTAAACTTAGTTAAAAAGTCACAAAGTGCTGACAGTGAGGTTTAAACATACTGTTACTTTAAAAACAAAATATGTGGGTAATGTTCCTTTATCAACTGAATTTCAAGACATCTTCATGAAAGATCTTCTGTCCAGAATCATTAGCATTTGATTATCTGATTCAATTAAAGTGACAGTAAACAACATTTATACAACATCACAGCGCTAACTGAGTTGTATTGTTTTATACTGAAGGGTCGTCTGCCATTAAAGAGCATTAAAGCCATGGAAAGATCTGCATTACCTGGCAGATTGGAGTTTGAAGTCACAGGTATGTACGTTTCTGAGCTATTTTATTCTTTTATGTGACCCTGGAACACAAAAACAGTCATAAGTAGCATGGGAATATTTGTAGCAATAGCCAACAATACATTGTATGGGTCAAAATTATTGATTTTTCTTTTAATCATTAAGATATTAAGTAAAGATCATGTTTCATAAAGATATTTTGTGAATTTCCTACCGTAAATATATTAAAATGTCATTTTTGATTAGTAATATGCATTGCTAAGAACTTAATTTGGACCATTTTAAAGGCAATTTTCTCAATGTTTAGATTTTTTTGCACCGTCAGATTCCAGATTTTCAAATAGTTGTATCTCGGGCAAAAATGGTCATATCATAACAAACCATACATCAATGCAAAGCGCATTTATCAGCTTTCAGATGGTGTCAGTTTAAAAAAAATTGACCCTTATGACTGGTTTTGTGGTCCATGGTCACATATTATTGCAAAATGACCCTTGTTAAAAGAACTGTGTTAAATTGTGTACTTTTAGTGCACTTTAAATCTTAAAAGGATATTCTTTAAAAAACTGTACTTGCAGATAATATTCTGTAAACCTTAAAAAAAAAAAAAGTGCACTTTAAAATGTCAAATTTAAATGTTTAACTTTAAAGCATATTTACATCATTTTTTAAAATCTTTTGTTGAGCTTTAAAAAAGTTTGATGTGTTGACTAACATACTAATGCACATGTAAAGTACTTGATTATTATTTGAACTAGTGTGTTTTCTGATATAACATTTAAAGTTAATTTTAACAATCAATGTGAAATATATTTAAACAAAGATGTTTCACTATAAATGACATTACAGTATATTTTAGTTTAAAAATGCATTCAGTACATTTCGCAGTACACTTTAACCAAATATGACCCTGGACCCCAAAACCATAAGGGTCAGTTTTTTAAAAAATCATCTGAAAGCTGGATAAAAAGCATTTCAGTGACATATGGTTTGTTAGGATAGGACAATATTTGGCCGAGATACAACTATTTGAATATCAGTAATATGAGGGTTAAAAAAATCTAAATATTGAGAAAATCACCTTTAGAGTTGTCCAAATGAAGTTCTTAGCAATGCATATTATTAATCAAAAATAAAGTTCTGATTATATTTATGTTAGGAAATTTACAAAACATCTTAATGGAACATGATCTTTGGCACAAAACTAAAATCGATAAGTTTGACCCATTTTTGGCTACTGCTACAAATATACCCATGCTACTTAAGACTGGTTTTGTGGTCCGAGATCACATATTTCAAAGACAGTAGAAATAATTATAAAATAATAATTAAAGATGTACACTGTAAAATATGATTTTTCAAAGGTGTAAGTGAAACAAAAAAATTTTGGTGTATGTTTTACAAGACCATGCTACTTCAATTATTAAAGTTTAATTCAATGTGTTACTTGCAGATTCTGTGTAATTATTCGTGAAATGTACTAGTAAATTCGGCATGAAAATTTTTAGAACACCAAAAAAACTCTAAAGTTCAGATAATTGCATTTTAATTTTTTTTTTTACTTTTTCATTTAATTGCAATTAGCAGGCATTATGAAGTTTGCGCTTTGCATATTAGTATGATTTCTGTATTACTGCAAGGGACCACTTGGACTTAACCTGTAATTTGTATATAAATTAATAAGTATAAAGTCAAATGAGAATGTATGGAGCCAGTAATTCCAACCACAAACCTTTTTTAGTGAGACAGAAAAAAAATTGAGTTCTGTTTTGGTCAGCACATTTAGCTTTATACCATCACATTGTGGTAGCGTTATTATATCGCATGCTGCACTTCATTGGAGGATGTGGTAATGGTCTCTACCTTTAAGCACATATCTGTGCTATGTTTATCTGTCATATCAGTCATTCCATTGTGAACTGTCATGAGAACCTAAAAAAATTACTCACCATTGTATATCACCAACCCACTGGGCTACCCATTGGTTGTGCTGTTTATCTCATTAGTAAATTAGGGTATACTGTATGTTATATTATAAATCTTTTATTTACACCCCAAGCAAGCCAAAGTTGGATACATTTTATGTTTGAAGAGTCAGAAATCAAGTGATCTGTGCTAGACATGCAGATGCTTGTGACTCAGCTTCAGAATATAGCCTTGTGATGATAAACACGCTCAAACTGGCTTGTCAGCGTGTTCCTCTTATCACTTGAATTTTGCTGAAACTGCAGGCAATTCATTTGAAATGGCAGTACACAAGTTATACTGTAGAAATATCTTGTAAATGACCTTTAAAAGTCTTTTTTATAATCAAAAATATGGAAACTATGAATCTTGTTGCTTCTTCTGTGCACCGTTCTGACAGTACCAACTTCACACAACGTCAGGTGTGTTTTCTAAACTCTTGTAATCTTATGTTGATCTTGAGTGATGTGTTTTTCAGGTGAACTGATGGAGCCTCTGCTTGTCTCCTGCACTTATCCTGAGGACTATCAAAGCTGGATTTTCCAGTTACAACAGGCAAGACTGCAGTTGTTGAATTTCTGGCTGTTTTGTATTTAAAGGGGATATTGGATGCCTATTTTCCACAAGTTGGTATGATTCTTTAGTGTCTTCATGAAATGTCTGCGACATACTTTGTTTAAAATTCCTCATTGGTTGTGTAAAACAACACTCTTTTGTTGCGAATTATCTCAAAGGGGAAATGTACATAAATAATTACAATTAACTGTGATTAATTACAATTATTTATATCAGCTGCCAGTGGTAACTGTAGCAGAATTAAATTTCCATCACTAATCTGTTCGTCCAGCGAACATTCAGTATAATTTCATATCAACTCTAAGAAATGTTTTTTTTCTTGGACACAGAAAATAACTTTCTTAAAGTACTATTGCATTAGAGCATGTAGCTTAAATCGGAATCGTAAAGGGACATTCATTTACAAGGCAGAATCAGAATCAAAACTCATGTAATTTGTGCACAAGAGTTTTATTAACTAAGGACTAACTCATAACTAATCTAAACAAACAAACACACAATCACTCATACATGGGAAAAGGGCACGTGAGAAGCAATTAGAGAGACAAGAAAACGTAGCTATGAAAAGAGTCAGTTAACCACCTGAGTGAAAACATCAGTGCCGTCTACAGCTTAACCTAAACCTCTGTTTTGTTTAGTTAAATGTGCGATACTTGCATTGCCTTGGTCATTAAAACGAGCATCCAAAAGCAGTCTCAGATGAAAGTCTTGATGGTTTCAAGGTTTGGATTCGTGATCACGTTCTTCCGGGTTTTGAAGAGTGATGGACTCCAATGATGTTCTGACTCAGTGGTGATTGGGAGTTTCTTCGTAGGTGGAAAGTAAAAAAAAAAAACCAAAAGCTGAGAGAGAGAGACCCAGCTGAAATCCTGTGGTCTTTGGGGAATGGAAAGACAAGGCCGCAAGGCCTGGTGCAACTTAGAGAAGTCCCGAAGAGTTTTAGCTCATCCTCGTCATCCTCTTAGGTTCTAAAACAACCACCAACTGACTGAGGCGAGTCACTCATGTGAGACGAGTGAAAAAAAACATTTCAAAAAAAAGCAGAAGAAGAAGGTTTACATGAGAATGAATTCCAAGGTTGCGTGAAAATGAACTTCAGTGTTAATAGTCTGACTTTGTGGTCGAGAGTCACAGCTTTATATGTCGGGGCCTGTCGGGCCTGCCAGGCACGCCCCGCACCGGCTCAGGCCCTGTGAGTCCACACGGGCAGCAATCGGAAGATTTAGCAGAAGAGAGAGGGGGATCACTTGTGTGATGCCTTTAAGACCTCCAGAAGGTCAAAGAGCCAATGGTGACTTTCACTTTTGGAGGGAAAGTTTACGACTCTTTGAAACGATCTTGTAATTCGATTGGGCGTTGATGCAAAAACTACTAAGGATTCTTAAAACACTAATATGTTGAATAGGTATCAACATATAATATACACCATCTTTTAGATCATCAAAATACGAATTCAAAGAGAACAAACATGGCATAGGTGAATTATACTACACTAGAGATCTATCATAACAAATGCATACAACAAAATACAATGAAAAACACAAAATACAAGGCAGTAATACTATACACAATGAACTGGGGTTTTGTGTGATAGGAAGGTCAAAGATAGGTTTGTCTGTGATTGAATGAAATAAGTAATTTCCTATAGCAGTATGTTTCTGTTTTAGAGAGAATTAAGTAGGGGAAGATTCTCTCTACATACTTGTAGGTCGTAAAGTTTATCTTATCTGGCCAAGGTATCCTGGTTGCCATGGTAACCAGGGGCCTGCCGTGCCATCGGAGCCGTCCCGGCAGCCAGTGTTGTGGATTGAGTGAGGGGGTCTGTGATTATTTGTTAATTTAATGAATAATTGATTTAGTAAATCAAATGAACAATTGTGTGTCTGATTGGCCCAGACACTACACTTTATACCTTGTCAAAAACAGCTCTGTTTACAGTGAGCTGTTTCAGTGCATGTCTCTTTAAATGATAATGAGCTCTGCTCACTCCACCCCTCTCTTCCATTTTTGGTATTTGGTGTCACATTACTATCAAAAACAAAACGAATCCACTGCATCCTCAGTGGCTCTGATGTCAGGAGGAAATGAAGACTCTTATGTTCACTTTGTCAGCAGGCGTGGGCGGGGCTTGAGCGTTATGACATCATTCTGCTCAGAAAATCAAAACGGCTTGATAATTGAGACTGTTTAGGTTTTTTAGTGATTAAAAAAAGGAGTGAATGGATTTTTTAATCAGTGTAGGGTGGTTGTGTCCACACACTGCTAAGACACATTTATATGCAAACACCATTTAAAAGTGCATTTTGCATCCAGTGTCCCCTTTAAGACAAACTAATGATCCTCCAAACAAATAACGTCATTGTTTACCACAGTTTCTAATTAATAAATACAGCCTAAAACATTACTGAGAGAATAAATTTGAAAAATTTTCCCCATCTTCCACAGCCTGATAAGTTGGAAGATTCATTGCCACATCACACACCTCCACCTCTGATACCGAAGAAGCGCAGAAGCTGAGAATGATGTGACGGATGGGAATTAAAATGTCTGTGAACACAAATACTCTCATCATTCATTGTGCCCAATGAAAGCTGCTGATGACAAATGAACGTTTTACTGGTACATTTTACTCCTAAGTAACAAACCTCTTCATGGCTTGTGAGCTTTTCAATAGCTAGGAAGCTTGCAGGTTTTGATAATTATTACAGTATGCTCCATAAATATCTGTGTTGAGTTAGAGAGTAGAAACAGGTTCCACACATGCACATATACAGTACAATGTATAAAATAAATAGAAATATTTAAATTTGATGTAACTGTTATACTCTTATCTCTGAGGTATGGAATAGTTGAGTAATGCATGACTAATTTGTAAAAACTTTAGACAATGGGACAAAACAGACAGACCCAGAGGGTAACTAATCTTTTCCCTCATTAGTTTCCCATGCTCTCTGTCACCCCTTTTCTTTATTTATGGGTTTACCTCTTCCTTCAGGACAACTGAAGGCAGTCATTACACGTAAAGGTTCACATGCAGAGTGGTACTTTTAAACATTGACCCAGATATAGGCTGTGTATGAAATCGCCCCATACAATTACGGGAGATCGTAAAAGTTACTTTTTGGATGTACAGTATTTTCTTCTTCTGTCTAAAGTTTAGATGACTGTGAATTTAAACATACATTTTATCTCTAGGTTACTGCTACAAAATAAACATTAACAACCTGTGCTAATATAGATGTGGCTAGCTAGCAATACGAGATTTTATGACGGCTGCAACATTAGGGGCAATCGTGTTATAATTGCCCCCAGTCCAGCCACATGGCCCAGTAAGCACCTTGTTTGTCTGTGTTGACATACCTTTGTGTTAGAAAATGAACATATTAAATGTAAAACTACATTTAAAATATTTTAGTGTTACACATTAAACAATGTGTTGCTTTTAAAACTTTGATCTTCACATGATCTCATTGAGTTATTCTGTTAATGTCTATCTTGTACCAGTATTATTAAAGTTTGGTTAAAGACTGTTCTTGACTCAATGAATCCCTAAACATCATAAATCTCACAATAACGAGTATACACAACCGATGTTCACTCGCGCCAAATGAATTCCTGCTTCTCCCCAGAAGATGGCGTCCACAGCGAACTCATGTACAGGTTTAAGTTTGTTAATATCAACGTTAAATCGTGTAATTACGGTTTATACAAGGCAGTTTCAATGAAAGATTTCAAGATCGTTTTGTTACTACTGGAGACAACCAGGTAAGCACTTTGTGAACTTTTGGTGGACTAAAGTAAGGAATAGTGGGTTACAGCCATACTCACAAACAGTCTGTCAACCTCTCACCCTGTTTGGTCTGCTAACAAGACAAAACTCGAAATACTGACAAACTTTTTATATCCATATACATTTCGCAAAACATCCTGTTTATGCTATATTCTTTGTTTACAAGACTTACAGCTTTGATTGCATATCTACTTGAACGTCTCCATCTTCCTCAAAGTTTATGGTTTATATTAGTATGACTATCAATCACTGTGTGATGAAAGTTGAAAATAGTTAAAATACAATGGGTTATCAATCCTAAGATATATTCTTATATATTTGTATATTTGTCAAGCCATGTGAGTGTTGTTACCTGGACTGGGATGCTTTTCAGTGTTGGCAGATTACTGTCAGCAGAGGGCAGTGGTGTTAAGTGTATTTACAAACATACAAGAAGGGAAAAGAAAGGGTACTTGTGGTGTTTGATTTAATGGAACAATAATAAAAGTTAAGAAAACAATAAAATACACCTGCATAAAGCAATTACAGAGCCACAATAAACTATAATTTCGTCTATAAACTACACTTCGTCTATAAACCTACACAGCACTCACAACAGTGAGATGCAAAGTCAACAAAAGCAAAGGTAGGCTACAACTTCAGGAACACCCCAGGCAGAATTTGAACTTTTAACCTTCTGACTACCAGCCAAAATTTGTACCCACTCCAGACATAGCTTTGGTGTGCTGCCAAAAAGACGTACTGCTGCAGTACTTCAAAAAGACAGATTCAAATTAAAAATGGTGGACATGCAGTATGCCAGACTCTGGAAGTATGTTTATCATGCAAAGAATCTAAAGACAGCAGAGATATGAATTTAGGCCTTTTTAAAACAGGTATCCTTAGGATACAGTAGCAGAGCAAATTCTAAAATTTCATTTTAAAACACAGATACACTGAGAAGTCTTACACTCCTTTTAGCCTCTGGCACTGGCATTGCATTATTTCCAAAAATGCCCCTTTAAGACTCAAACATCCATTCAATAACTTGGTTTGGTCTGAAGAGCATCAAGAGACTTTTCTGAAGATTGGACATTGGACTCGTAAATAAAAAAAAAAAAAAAAAAAGGAGCAGTAAAACAAACATTTTTAACCCCCTCCATTTCTTACTATACTGTAGACTACAAGCTCACTTTAATATCTGCCTAATTTGTCAATCAACAGCCGATAAACAGAACCAAGTCTTGCTATATATATATATTATATATACATTAAACAGTTCATTTGCAAAAACAGAAAGTTTTTAACAATTTTCAAAAATCATCTTTTTATTGTGCATTCCAGTTAATCTCAATCAAACTGCAGTTGGGTTATTTTGATTAGGTAAAAAAAAAATATATTTTTTTTAATCTTCAGTTTCACTCAAAGGTATGTCACATACGGAAGAAAAGATAGTACTTCTATTTATAGGGCCCTATGAATTCCGTTTTTTCCATTTAAATTTTTCTGTTTTACTTTTTTGCCTGTTGTAATTTGCCTAGACTCTTAACTACTTTATTAAAAGTTTAACAAAAATGACTCTTTTAAGGCACTATGAAATACGTTATATTGTTTCTAAAATTCATTTTATTATTATTATTAATATGTAGATTATTATTAATATTATTAATATTATTTTAACAAATTCTATGTTTTCCAATCATTTTTCTGGATTCATTCCATTTTAGTTATCAAAAGCATGTTTAATTAATTTATTTCATATTTTTATTTTTTTCCCCAGAAATACATGTGTTGTGTATTTCCATTTTTCCAGTAAATAAATTATGGTAAATATTCCTTAAAAAAAAAATTTGATTTTGACAGGTTGCTGTGAAGGTTTTTTTTTTTTGTGTATGATACTACGTTTTTTTGTCTTGGTTCTGTTTCAGTTCTAGAGATTATGTTTGTGTTCATATAGTCATATATTGAGGCAGCAGAGACCAAAAATGCAGTGTTACGAGTGCTTCAGTATGTGTGTAGTATACCAAATCGTGCGTCTGCGCCATTCATTCACACAGAGACACGCAGAACATGCAGGTTCATATTTAAATAGTATTTTTGTGTACTGACCTACTTTTGATTTATTCATCCCAAATTTGGCAAATTCTGTGGCATTATAGAGTTAATTCCATTTTTACGACAGGATTCCGCATCGCCTGTATTTACTACTTCTATTTCAAAGAGGCTAGATAGATACAGTAGCTAATTATTGCTGCAAAACCTGTAGCAGTAGTGACTTTAACCTGCACGGATGCATTTTGCTACTTTACTACTAAAACTGTAAATACAGAGCATTATATAAAATTGATACAAAATGTTTCACTGTGATAAATGGCTTTAATTAGAAATGCATTCTTGGGCCTCTGCAGCCCGTCTCTCATCTGTCTCTAACTGCAGCTTCTTTTCTGCAGCCTTTCACTTCTGATTTACAGCAGTTGGAAACCATTCAAGGTTCTTAGAACAGCTGTGACAAAGAAACTATTCTGTTTACCTGCTACCCGGCTGCTTTATTGCCCCATGGGATATGAGGTGAGCCTGGAATGAAACTGATGTTTATGAGGCACGCTTTGTTGTAGCTGTGTGCATACGTGGCTGGGAATCCTGGTTACAGTAAGGTTAGCTTTACACACAACCTGAAAACTCAACGTTGTTTTGGTATTGGTCTCGGACAGACACTTGAGACACTTTCAGCTAGAATATATGCATTTATTTATTTACAAAGTCACCATAAAGGATTATATTTCAAATGTGATTTAACATGCTCAGTATATCAGTACTCCACAAAGAAATTGCCCGAAAAATCTGATTTACCAAAACAACAAATACACAAACAGCAGTATCACTGACATAAATAATGGTCATCATTTGAAAGAACACTTCCTGTTATTATGCCAATACTATTAAGTAAATGATTATCTACAGAAGTCTAGTGGCATAAACTAACATTTATGTTGCAAAAGCAACATCATTTAAAAAGTCCAAAATTTGGTTCCAATTTTTCACTAGTAAAAGCGAGCGTTTAGCTTTACTGTGTGGATGTTTGGTAAATCTGCTATTGACGAGACATCTCACTATATTTAACCGAGTCACCAGGTAGTCCTTATAAAAATACTTGACAGTGAAAAGGCTGCTATACCACCTAAAACTAACCCGTTTAAATTGGATCTTGTTATTTTGCTAAACATTTTAACAGCTGACATATCCAGATTTCATCCACCCACATGGTGAGCCTGGGACAGCTGTATTTTGAGTAGTGTGCGTCTGTGGACTGTCAGAAAGCGCAGCACCATATGCTACATGCAGTAATAACACATGCATTTCTTCGCAAGCGAGCAGTAGAAAGGAACCAAGGTAATATTGCTGAAAGAGCTACCGATACTTAAAACCTAAAGTGCAAAACTCTTAATTGATTAAGGAGGACTAGGAGCATCAAATAAGGAGGAAATCAATAATTAATTTATTAATTTTAATGAAAACAGATATGTAAAACTTTTAAAAATTCATTTGTAAAATGTAATTTATACAATAACTTTAACATGCATCAATATTTAAGGGCTGTTCTCGACTAAAGATTTTTCTGGTCGACTAGTAGTCGTTCGACTATTAGTCACGTTTTTTTAATAAACCATATAAATTATAATAATGAGCCTTTAATTGCCTACATAGCCTAATAAGCGCTCAAGTGCACACATAAAGCTTGCCACAGCACACCGCCGCAGTTATAATAGCCTAATTATGAATGTGTCACGGAAAAACATCAAGGAGGCTGCATTGACGTTTTAATAATTTTTTGATAAACAAGTGCTTTCCTTGTTTTTGGCTTAAGAGATGAAACTTGCGACACTGACTCGTCATCTCCACAGAAGTGGATGCGCCTGTATGCACGTTTCATACGAATATTCTCATCTGAGAATTTTTGTTTTCTATTTTAATTGGTTCATTTACCAATTCACTCTCTACAGATATATTTTTCATGTCTGTAAGGGAAATATACAGAGAGTTTCGAAGTTTCGGAGATGGCAGAAAACACATTCTGTTTGCTTTCATTATTTTACAAAAGCGCAACGTTTCGTTGTTATTCTGAGTGCACACAAATAAACGTAGTCTTAACAGATTCAAAAGATGTATTACTTTTATCTGTATGACCAAAAACATTATATTGAGTGGCCATGTAAAGTTGCTGCTACTAACATATTTCAGATAAAAAGCCATATTTGAGGTCGATGAACGATGAATGCCCAATGTACTATATTACCCCAAAGACCAGGCATTAACAATCTGTCCATCACAGACGGCATAAGGACCAATACATTTTTGGTCTACCAAGCCTCTTCTCACGGACTAACGGTTAGTCGACTATTAGGGAGCAGCCCTAAAATATTTTATTTTAATATTCAACAATGTTTTTAATAATTAATGAAATATTTTTTAAATATATTTGTAAAACTTTGCAAAGTGATTTACGTGTTTTTAATTTTCAATGTAATAAATTAATAATGGATTTTTTTTTTTATGTGGCACTTCTAGTCCTCCATAGATGCAATGCATAGTTTTATTAAGCCTATCTGCAATAAATTTTATTTACTAAAGCTAAAATGTTAGCCATGGAAATCTGGAATATTCACACAAATTTGCAGTGACTCACAAATTTGGTAAAGCAGATGATGCAACAAGCTTTAAGTAAAGCAATGTCCCATACTTCAAGGTCTCATAGAGTCTCTCCCTCTAATTTTTGAGAGACATATTTAATGCGAATGTTTTCACGGAGGTTTCGCAAACGAGCACTGCGGCTTGTGATCTCCTCCACGTAAGTTTTGGGGAACCAGCCCCTCTCTCCATCCGACAACCGGATCCCCTCTACCCACCCTGTGAAGTGAAAACATAAAAAGTCATTTATCTCTTCTCTGCAGTCCTCTAGCTTCTCTTCTTCAAAGGGAAAAATGGAGTGTAGCCAAAGGAAGGGAAATGATTTTCCTTACCATCACTTGTAATTGTTACAGCTAGGAGGATGTCAGCCTTCTCTAGCGTTAACTCATCATGCTCCTGAGACTGGTAGCTCTTGATGCACTGGACTTGAGATAGATCTGTACAGACAAATGCAGACATTAAGTTTAAACATTTTTTACTCAACCCAGAGTCATCCAAGATGTTCATGGCTTTCTTTCTTCAGTCAAAAAGAAATTAAGGTTTTTGAGGAAAACATTCCAGGATTTTTTTCCATATAGTGGACTTTAGTGGGGATCAACAAGTTGAAGGTCGCTTGTAGCTTCAAACGATCCCATCCAGAAAATAAAGGTCTTATCTTAAGAAACAATTGGTTATTTCCAAAAAAATACAAATGCTCATCTTGCACTAGCTTGACCTCACTTATTGCATAGTCGGAAAAGTTGGAAAGGTCACGAGTGAGGTAGGCGGAAGCAGCGACCCAGTGTTTACAAAGCTAATGTCCAAAGAAAGTCGGTCGCCATTTACAAAAAAAAAAAAAAAGGGATTAAAAAACCTTTGTTTTTCGCCCTACCCTACCTTTTTGAACTGAAGTACACAGACGAAGAAGTAACCACACGTGACCTTTCCAATGTGATAATATAATATGTGAAGTTATAGATGTGCATCACAAAGCTATTACAAGACAAGCAACCAAAAATATATACATTATATTTTTAAAAAATGACTATTATTTCAAATTCTTCGGCTGGGATCGTGCAGAGCCCTTTGAAGCTGAATTGAAACTGTAATTTGGACCTTCAACCCGCTGATCCCCATTATAGTCCACTATATGGAGAAAAATCCTGGAATGTTTTCCTCAAAAACCTAATTTCTTTGCGACTGAAGAAAGAAAGACATGAGCATCTTGGATGACATGGAGGTGAGTAAATTATCAGGAAATCCTTTAATCTGGAAGTGATTTAATCCTTTAAATCATCATTTACTCTTACTTTTGTTGTCTTAACCTGTATGCAGTTATTTTTTCTGTGTGACAAAATTCAGGAATTTTTCATTGTATATTTCATCTAAAGATGCTTTAAAGCACCTATGTTTTTGTTTAACAGAATAAATATGGTCATACAGGTTTGGAAGGACATCAGAGCGAGTAAATGATGAGAGAATTTCCATTTTTGGGTGAACTATTCCTTTTAGAGTTTCATTTGAGGCACTTAGTTCACAAGTAAACAGGATATTCTTGAGCAGAACTGTATATTCCACTTTGTTTTTAATGTTATGTCAGTGAAATAACTGATGACTTTGTATGTCAGGCAGAACAGTCCAAACTGCTTAGTTTAACATAGCCAAACATTTGATTGTATTTGGACTGGTAGTGTCTGCTAATGCTACCAGCCATAAATCACTTTTTACATACCATTTAAATAACAGTGTTGAGTTTCAAATGTAGTTATCACTGAAATGCATGTCAAGAGTGAGACAAAGAAATTACACACCATCATTCTCATTGGTCTGCTCAATAGCTGTCTTTGGATCGGAGGGAAACATGGCTGTTATCCACCTCTGTTTGCTGCTCCTACATATAAAACACAATGTTCTTGACTCCGTTTTAAACTTAGTTTTATGCATCCTGTGAGAACATATTTCTTGGTGTGGCTCATTTTCTAGGAACACTCAGATCTATTTGTCAGCGACAGGATTTTGGATGTTAATATTTGCGAATGATGTGAATGTCCTCACTCTGTGGGTGACTTGAGCAGAATCTGGTGTTTTAGCTGTTGACCCTCACATAACTGCAGATAGAAGATGAAGCCCGAGATTCCCTGAAGTTTCTGGCTTAGATCTTTCACCTTAAGATCTTCAATCTTTGCATGTACAAACACCATGAACTTCCACGTGCTGTGACAAGGTAGAAAAAAGGACAGGGACTTAATATCATTGACATTTACACAAGGTTTACAACTGGGTTTGCTTCAGGATCCAGATATTTACACTGGAGATTAATGGAAACATTTGCTAGATTTCTCATTGTGTTTGTCTCCTTTTCTCATTAGACTTACTCCTTTCTTCGGGACAGCAGAAGGCAGTCATTAAACAGGTGAAGGTACACAGGCCGAGTGGTAAGTTTAAACTTAGACCCAGAAATACTTAAGTTCTGTGTGTCGACCTCTAGCAGTTCACCATGTTTGACCAGCCAGCGAGACTGAGAGATGAGAGGAAAAATCTAGAATAAAAGAAAACAAACGCATAAGCTGACAAGCCAGTAATAAGAACACATGATTACAGAAGTGTCATGTTAATTCAAACTGAATTTAGCCCCAAGTGGATTTTGAATTCAACTACCGAAACCAATCATATATTTTGTATACTTCATAATTACTGTAAGTAAAGTCTTAAAGATTAAACAGACATTTCATAGTTAGTGTGCGTGACATTTAGACCTTCACAATACACCTTTTTACTAAAAAAAATATTTTTCCCCCTTTTGGTCAAGTCATATTTTGTGAATGGCACAAAGTGGGCCAGGACTGCCACTGACACTTCAATAAAAAAAATTATAAAAAATGGTTCACTATGCCCCTGCACGATATACAATTAGTGCTGTTAATTAATCACACATTTTTTCTGAAATTAACCACGATTAAATTCACCTAACATTAAAGATTTTAAATATACTTTTATTGCAATTGCAATCATTTCACATCTTCAAATTAATGTAGAAACAACATAAAGACAGTATATTTTTAATATTTGTTAAATATTTTTTAATGACTGAAGGTATCACTGATATCAATATTACTGATGTCCCTAGGAAATTGTTCTTTTTTTCCTAATAATTAACGATTAATAATAATTAAATTGACTATAGCCATTCAACATTACAGTATAATTAAAAGCTATTTATTGTACCATTTACTACACTTTAAAAAATAACTTCTAGTTTAAGTGAACTTAAAATAATCTTCACATAAACCCATTATTTACCTTTGCCCTTCAGTATAGGAACTATACAGAAATTAATTAATAATTAATTAATTACTAAAATATTGAAGAATCCTTAAAGTGACAAAAGTTATTGATTTCCTCTTTTTTCTTTTGTTCTTTGATTAATAGACATAACAGCAGCTGGGTTATTAGGTTTTTTGGCTGCTATTACTTTAAGAGCTGCCGCTGCTGAACTTGATGCAGATCTGACATGCATGCTTGTAGGTTTATTCACTCTTTAATTTGACATGACTACAGCATGCTGCCTCATTTGTGCTTGCAATTGAAGCGTGCATGCTACGAGCACAGTATAATGGTTGACAGGACAGGTAAATTTGTTTTTACTGACACATGGCCTGATAAAATATCATCTGACCGCAGTTTACTGTTGTTCTACTGAAGCTCGCTTGTCACCTGTATCTTTTCCACGCTCGTTTGACTAGCTCCTGGCACGAAAATAAAGCTGAGTTGCGTGCCTGAAAAGTCCTCTGTTTGATGTGGTCATAAAGCCATTCTGCAACTAAATACATTTTTATTCAAGAAAAATTCTTGTCAAGAAAAACAAGACAGAAGCAGCAGTTGTGAGTGGGGTGGCCAACCCTAGCTCTGCCCCTGCGTTAACTACGTTAAATATTTTTAACAACGTTAAACTGAAAAAAATTCATCACCTGCATTAACGCACTAATTTTGACAGCACTATATACAATACATATCTAATTAAACATAAAAATGAATGCTTAATGTCATACCTTGCCCTCAAAGTGAATTTTCTTGTTTAGATGAATTAGTTCTTCCATCCTCTTCATCGACTGCACACTGGAGTTACATTCCTTTATTATCTGGAGAAACAGACCAGATTTAGTTTTCATGTTTTTATGTTTTTACTTCTCTCTCCTACTTTACTCACCTTTTTGAGCTCATTAAGTGCTTTGGTGGCAGTGTCTTCATCTCGTGAGCCAGGCATTGTTCTCTTTAGGATATTCTATAACGGACACAACTCATTACCACAAGATCATTTAAATGATGAATTTTGCAAGCCTTGATCTGATAGTTTTCAACTTTTATGATAGCTCTGGCAAATATGAAAGATGGAGACCATGCCCACTGTTGTTATCACATTTGGAAGGACATGATGGAATACCTCCACTAGCATTTTGAGGCGTGTAATCCTTTGAAAAGGAAGGATAAGAAATGATGTAAGAGGCAGCCTCTGGCATATTGGGTCCTCTTCCAGGCGGGCAAGGATTCCAGGGAAACGGGGATTCTCTTGTCTAAGAAACACCACAAAGAAAATGAATAAACTTCTTTAAGGCAATAATGCAATATATGTTATGTTTGTTAGATAACTGTTTTACAGTAGCCGCTGATAGGTCTGTTCCTGATAGGCTTGATTGGTGACATAAGGCAGATAAACCCTCCGCAGTGCAGGACAGTGGTCAAGCACAATGTCACACACATCAAAACGCAGAATGTCCCCTTCTAGCCTATGCTCCAAATCTTGAAGAAATCTGCGGACATGAAGAGAGTTTACATCTCTGATGAAGGCTTACTCTTTTAAAACTAGCAAAAATTGGAGTTATTCTTTGTCTTGATTCACCTCTCACTGACTTCTTTCACATCAGGCAGTTTGGAAAAGAGCCACTGCCTCTCCTGTGTCCCAAGACATTCACACAGCTCAGGAGACATCATAAAATGGTCAACCGCAATAGACAAGCTGCGTATGTATGAGGCCTCTGACGTCACCAACTCAAACTTGGCCTGAAATGAGAAAACAAGTCAAGATAAAATAAATTATTTCTTTCTCAGCAAAATGTGCTGGTTGATTTCTGAACGTGGAGTCACCTCCTGCAGTTTACGCTCTTCATTGCTGAAGTTGTCAAGCTGTCCACTGGAGCGAACATCAGGAATATCCTGCCAAAGGGAAAAGGCGGAGCCTCGAGATGAGCGGAATGAACTGGATGGAGACAGGTTGCCAGAGGACACAGAGTCTCCTCTTTCTTCATCGGTTCCTGGCTCCGCCCCCTGCTGCCTCTGTATCTCTCTGTTAATAGCAACGTCACTGTATTCCTGATACAAAATCACTGAGAGAGAGGAAGAGAAAACAGAAAACTGGTAAATAATACTATCAAGTACTATCAAATCCCAGATTTGTTGTTTATTGGACTTACAGTTCGGCAAAAAGCGTGATAGGCGTTTAGAGCTAGTGGGAGGGCTGTCTCCATTCTCATCAATGGAAGCCTTTCCCATACTGTAAAAAAAAATGGTAGAAATGTTAAAAAAACAGAATCTGTTAAATTCTACTCAGTACTTTTGTTCTCTAGCTAAGTTTTACAGCCACCTTTGCTTGGAACTCCTCCTTTGCTGTGGCAGATTACAGTCAGCAGAGGGCAGTGGTGGTGCAGACCCCACCGGACTATGTGGTGCACTGTCACTTGATCCCCCTGAGAAGCGATGTCTGGAGTTGGGTTTGTCTACAAACAGACAAGGGAGGGAGAAGGTATACAAAAGGAATAGAGCAGAAAATATCGCACTGATGTGTGATAATGACATCACAGCACAAGACTTTCACAAGAAAGTCTTTCATTAGGCTAATCAGTCCTGATGAGTCACTTACAGTCTGAGCTGAGGTTTCCAGACAGGTGGCGGTCCCGGGAGGCCACGCGAGCAGAAAGAGACTTGCCCAGCTTAAGGGTAAAAGAGTTTTTCCTCTGGGACAGTTGTAGGCGAGAGATGAGCTCAGAGGCAGAGAAGCGCCGGCGCTCGTTGTCTGCTGAGCGAGAACGGGGCAGAGGCATTGAGGTCCCACTGTTAAGGGCAGGGCCTTCCAGAGCCCCACAGTCCTCCAGACCCAACCTCTGCCCTCCCTCATCAATTACGTCCCCCTCAGATCTGTCACCCTCCTGAGGGGGATCTAAGAAAAGTTTTGGGGGTGTCGGTATGGTGATAAGAGAGAAGTCCTCATCTACCCCTGGGAGAGAGCTGGAACTATGGGATGTGGGAATGGTAGAACCCACCATGCCAAGGCCTCCTTCTACGAACGATTCAAAAGATGTTGGAAGCAGGTAGTCACACTCTACGCCTGAGCTGTTGACAGATCCATCACTCAGAGCGTCTGGAGAGTACACCCTCATCTTACGCCCTATTAACGACAAGGCATATTGAATGGAACTATCCACTTGTACATTCCTCTTTAGTTTTAAAAGACACAGTCACTTTAGCACAGTAGTTCCCAGCTGTTGCTGGAGGCTTGTCAGCAGCAAATTTTGGATGTCTCCCTTATCAAACACACCTGATTCAACTCATCAACCTGCTAACAGAGACTCCCACATCCAAAATGTGTATGTATTTAGGAGCCTCCAGAAACAGGCTTGGGAAATTCTGCCACAGTGTATTTAATCATCCGAAAGAACCTTAGCATGCCATTAAAGGATTAGTTCACTCCAGAACTAAAATTTCCTGATAATTTACTCACTCCTATGTCATGCAAAATGACAAAATGTCTTTCTTCAGTTGAAAAGAAATTAAGGTTTTTAAGGAACATATTCCAGGATTTTTCTCCATATAGTGGACCAATGGGTTGATCCACATTGCAGCTTATGTACTTTTTAACCACAAATGCTCATCTTGCACTAGTCACGTTGGAAAGGTCACACATGACATACAGTCGGAAGTACCGACCTAATGTTTACAAAGCAAACGTGCAAAGACATTCAAACGCCATTAACAAAAAAAGTAAAACAATGATGTTGGATGATTTTGAAGTTAGAGGAGAAAATGAGATGGAGTTTCTCGCCTTACCCTACCTCTTTGAACCGGAGTACACAGACGAAGAACTAACCGCACGTGACCTTTTAAACATGTTTACATAATGCGTGAAATCATGGACGCGCATTGCAGAGCTAGTGCAAGACGAGCATTTGACGTTTCGCTAGACCCATACTCCTCGGATGCGATCGTGTAGAGCCCTTTGGAGCTGCATTGAAACTGCAGTTTGGACCTTCAACCCACTGATCCTCATTGAAGTCCACTGCATGGAGAAAAATCCTGGAATGTTTTCCTCAAAAACCTTAATTTTCTTTTCAACTGAAGAAAGAAAGACATTAACATCTTGGATGACATGGGGTTAAGTAAATTTATCAGGCCATTTTAATTCAGGAGCGAACTAATCCTTTAAGGATTGCACTGAGCAGAATCATCTATCAGAAAGCTCTTGCACAGTTTCAAGAGTGGCTGAACTGTGACAAACTATTTGTTGTTTAAAGCAGGAATGTAGGAATAATGTGTCAAGACTTAAGTGAGAGAGGCACTTACTTATAGACTTCTCCTTTATGGATCCTAAAGAGGTTCGTCTCTGAGGACGAAATGGCTCCAGACTCTGGAACTCTAAGGGGGAAGGAGGGGAGCTCAATTGCTGAGGCTCCAAAGAGTTCCTCTTCTCAGGTGAATATGTAGGGGACAGAGGCAGAAACAAGTCTCGAGAACTGAGACCCTTAACTCCAGGTTCAGGTTTTTCATAAACTGTTTCAGGTAAGGCAGTAACGGGTGTCCACGTCTGCTCCTGAACCCCTTCCACATTGCAATCCTGAGTCAAATAATTGTCCAGTGCTGTGTCTGTACTCCCATTCTTGGCAAAATCAGATGGACCGCTTCCATTGTATCTGACAGGCTTGGAGCAAAGAGAGGAACTACAGTTTTCCAGTGTGCGTGATTGGAAACCATTAACGCTTGGCTGTTGAAGGTCAATGAAGGCCAACGTCTCTTGCTGACATACAGCAATGTGTTGATGCTGTCGCAGGAGAGGCCTACCTTCCCGAGAGTCGTTCAAAGCCTGGGTCTCAATTGAGCCTGGGAACCACATGTCAGAGCTCTCGCCTCTGCAATGGAACGCTTGGAGGTGAGGCTGGAAATTAAGAAGACGAGAGAATCCATAGCCGGGGAGCATGGCTCAGGAGGCACATGGGTACTGCAAAACAGACAGAAAAAATGTAGGTATTATAACTCATGTACCCATATAACTATTCTCTTGACAGACGCTGCATCTCCAAATTTGAGCATAGTGGAGTAGATCCCTCTGGCCAATGTTTTTCTTGTGCCAGCAGAGATTTATGCACAGTAAAGCTTGGCTCATCCCTGCAGTTCTTAGTGGATTTGGTGTTCCAGTGGGTAAAGTTAAGTCTCTCTGAACAGGCTCTGCTCTTTCCCCCGTGGCAGACTTGGCTCAGTCACTGCCGCTGCATCTTCCTGTTCTAATTAAAGAGCGCAGCATGCAGTCCTCATCCTCTATACTTATCTACATCACTTACAGCTGGATCCCCTGCTTCTGTAGTGCAGCTTCTGCATGAAGATGTCAAGGCAGTCACATGAGGACACTCCGATCTCTCCAACTATGATAATGGGTAAGTGTCTAGTCTTGCTAGCAGCTTATACCTGAGATGGAATGCCTCACGAAAAAGACCCTGACTGAAAAGGTCATCTTGGAAGAGTTTTTCGTACATATTTCCCATGATTCCAAACAGCTCTTTATTTACCCAAACAAATCTGGGTCATGGGAGAAGCAACGGTTATTAGTATTCAGTGTCTTGCCCTGAGGGACAGGCAAGCCTGAGATAGACCTGAGCTATGGCTATTAAAGCAATGAAGGCTCAGCAAACTGTCAGTGCTGATGACCCACATCTGCCTTATTCATTGACCCATGAAATAAAGAGAGATGTTTTCTAAACTTGGAAATGAAATCCACCCAAAGATGGTAGTTTGGTAGCCCCTAGGTGCCTTAAACTCTGCCTCAAAAACTCTAATGTGTAACTGAATAAATCATTGTTCATCATGACAGTTTTGAAACTGTCTATTGCTAACCTTCAAACACTCAAACAATATCTAAAGTACATCTATTTTTTTTTTGAGGACACAAAAGAACCTAAGTCTCCCCATCTCAATTTCCCTTTTAAAGCTGAATGTACACACAGCTAAATGCGACTGCACAATTCAACATGATCCACAAGCAAACATACTCACAAAAACACAATCTGACCCTCTGCGCTGATAAAAACTATACCCACATCTGTACAACAAACGCACTGCACAAACGGTAACCTGTTCCCCACTCTAAACAAAGGTCCCTTTATTTTTCCAGATAGAGAATGCTGTTAGGCGCACAGGAGATGTGGGATTTAAGGAACTAATCTGGATTCTTTACATGCACACACAGAAGTAAAAGTTGGTATTTTTTGTTTGAACGTCTTCGTAATTTATAATAAAAAAAAATACTTTATTTCTCCCTCTGAAATGGCTAATGGTTGTGTGGGCTATTGGATAAAGTAAGGTTTTTTTTGTCACTTAGAAATGTGTCAAATCATGCAAGCAAAACTTGGGAACCGTTGTAAAATACAACTGTGTAACCCTTTACTGTGCTATACAAATTAAATGTACTGTACAAATAGTAGGAGTAAACTTGTGAGCGCTGTGCATAGCTATTACTATAACACAAATTTAATAATACTCTACATTACAGCCCATTACTATACAGCGAGTCCATACATTCAGTTTGATGTCTTTCCCATTTTACAATATTTAGTAAACTCCACCATGTAATTTTCCATGTTCTCAACATGTTATTTCCTTATGTTTTGGTCTTTGTTGTATACAATCTCCCTTGTAATTTTGGAGGGTTCCTGTAAGTCAGGGCGTCAACAAAGTAAATGAATAGAAAACTGCCATCTTCTTCTTCATTGTAGCTACAGTGTGTGATTAAAGAAAACAATGCTGCAAAAGCCCAAGTAGGCTGTTAGGAACCACATGAATCCACAAATATGTACTAAAACATCCAGCAATAACAATATACTGTATATACATTTTTATAAATGACTATGCACAATTGTTGAAGTCATAATGAAAATACCAATAAGACCTCAAATGACCTTCCACTCTTAACTTCGAGATTTTTTTGCTTGTTTGAGCACAGGGTCTGACAGTGTGGTGTCATAGGCTTATGTTTGTATGTTATATTGCTCTGAAGCAGGCTGACACCGCTGGTCTAATTGGCCCAGATCCAGGGTGCATCATGGCATCTGCCTTTCACACTCAAACACCTCAGCTCATTTTCAGCTGCTGTAGCTTGATAGCAATGTGCAAGGCGTAACAAACAAAAAATGTCTGATAAGTCAAATATTAAAGGGATGAATATTCTGGCTTTATTTAACTCATCATGACTTCAAAACATTCAGTTTTTGATCATTTTGGTCAAGGGTTTGGTTGCTCCAAACCTGAATGTTTTGATGATGAATTGTAGTTTGGAAGTATGAAAAAGAACTGTGAAGATTATTCAAAAATTCTTATTCTTTATGTTCCATGAATGCAGAATGCAGATTTAGCACAATATGATTAGTAAATAATGACAGAATTTACGTTTTTAACTGCACTATATCTTTAATAGTTTCCTGGCATGACGTAGGCTTAAAATAAACAGCACTTTTATTGTGAAAGGTTAATACTTAACTTTTAAAGCCAGACAGACTGTGGACCTAATTTTTAGCAACTCTGTTTGCTTCCCTAAGAATTTTCTATTGATAATATAATGGTTTACTTTATAATTTGTAAAAGTATTTTTCTAGAAAAATTATAGAGATTATTATGGAAGCCCGTTTCCGCCGTTGCAATAATTGCAACTTTTTATCTCACTATTTTGACTTTTTTCGTAGAATTTTGAGATATAGACTTGCGATTGTGAGTCATAAAGTCAGAATTTCAGTAATACAAACTCACAATTCTGACTTTTTTTCTTAGAATTTGGTGATACAAAATCACAATTCTGACTTTTTTCTCAGAATTGTGAGATATAACCTCGCAATTGTGAGTTATAAAATCAGAATCAGGTGATACAAACTCACAATTCAGACTTTTTTCTTAGAATTATGAGATATAGACTCACGATTGCGAGTTATAAAGTCAGAATTGGGCGATACAAACTCGCAATTCTGAGAAATGAAGTCAGAATTGTGTGATAAAGAGTGAGTGAGGACATCTGGAGGTGAAGAACACTTCTTTGTTTGTGTTTGGTGTGGGGCCTGATCCCTTCAAAGTGCCTGAGGCCTTCCTCCACCTACTCCATCAAGACAGACACTGAAATCCCTTTTCACATTCACAAAGCATTGACATTGCCCTCAACCCCAACACAACAGAGAGAGAGTGAGAGAGAAGCCCACAGGTGTAACAATGCCTGGTTTAAGGTATTACTCTGACAAGCTGAGCTTCTTTAGACCACCTTGAACCCCATGGTCTCATCTCAAAGAAAAATGTTACCACATCTTCAGGACATCTGTGCACTCACCTTCTTTCAACATTAACACCTCCCATACTAGACACACCCAGTCAAATACAGGAACGTTTTACACACAAGCAGTAATGCTGAGTGTGGAAACAAAGAACCATTATTACAATGATTCTAAGTTTTTTACATCTATAGGATATCTAAAATGGTACCACAAAGTCCAGCCTTGGTTAGGCACTTGTTCAGTTTATCACTAAATGTTCATCTAATAAACAGAGTGCAACAGGGCCTTTACATTGATTTATTGATCTACAAATCAACTACAAAGCAAATTTCATCAATAAAAGTGCTTAAAATCAACCTAACCCAAATATGTTTTTGTGTTATTTTGAGCAATTCCTTAGTACATGTTATTCCAAAGAAAATCTTATCGTCTTAATCTTTAAATCAAAACACAACTTACTCTTTTTCTGAAATAATTTTGCTCATCCGTCGATGATACCTACTGGATGTTAAACAAAAGGAAAATAAGTATTTAGGCATTGTTACTGCTAACCCACATTCGGTCAATCAGATGCGTAATGCCTACGTTTAGAGATCCAATAAGTTCCCAATAGATAAAATCAAGTCCCGCCCTACAGTTTACACTTGGAAATACATCAATAAAATGGGTTGCAAATATCTCTTTGTTAGGTCACGGTATCATGATTTACAACTAAAATTGCATGACACTCACTAGCTCTGCTGATGCTTGCAAGATTTATACAGCCCAATCAGTTCTTTGACGTGCCATTAAATTTGTCACATTGCAAAGATGACCTACTTTCACCGTTCTATTCACGTCATACTCATTCACGCTCAACTTCCTGTTTTCTTTCACTCACTGCTCAAGAGGTGAACTGCTCAGGCGAATGCTCCCCCTCCCTTTGCTTTATAATATGAACAGGTAAAGACTAGTCACTCAGAGCAGCTTGTTTTGAAATGTGATCGCTACACTGCTTAAACTACGAGACTGACCATGCAGCAGACTGAAAACAGCCCTTGCAACATTTAAACATGCAGATATAACCATTTTAATGCAAAAGTGGTGCATTTTTAGTTATTAAAATGCAAAAACATAATACTAAAATAAATACAGTTCATGCATAAATCTACTTTTTTTTAACTTTACACTTTACAAAAAAATTCTGGGAAAATTGCCACATAATACCTGCGATGCTGCAAGATTTTCTCTGAGAGACTGTATTTAGGTCAATCCATGTAATAAAACTCACACAAATTGTTTTATTCACATTAAGTCCAAGCCAACCGAGTGCCTGAAAAAGCCTGCGGGCTGCGTAGCTAAACAGGTGTGCGCAGAGCAGAGCCAAAGAAAGGCCTTTTACACATACCTTCAGGGCTTGGCTTTTTCAGGATCACTTTTCATAGACAAACACAAACATGCGCACCACGCAAAAAAACAAAACTCATCCGCACTTGCACTGACACACATTTAAAGCATGAAGTAGACAAAAATGTGTCAAGATAGACATTCCTCCTGTCGTTAAGAGTTTAATAGCTTTTTACAGACAAACGTTCCTGTGTTTTGAAACCAAAGGACAAATAAAAAGTGGTAGTGCCTTCCAACACATTACAACAATCATAACCTGTTTCTTTTATAGTGTAGTCTTGAAATCCAGTGGGCGTTTGTTAAAAGCAAAATGAGGACACAATAAAAATGGTTAACCATTAAGCCTTTTGTAAGCTGAAGAAAAGCAAGTTCATTATCATGGTCGACCCCCACTCGCAATAAAGATCTCTGACACTTTCCACATTCCCCAAATAACTGCGCTTCTGTCATTCCACTTAAATTGCCCAGTAAGCTGTACCCGAGTACAAACAAAGAGTCTCGTCTGTCTGAGCTCACGCAACAAGAACAGGCCTTATTTGTGTGTCTGCATCCTATCTGTGCTGACCATTGGGGGAGGCACTAATAGCGTGCAGTCACACAAACAAGGTCTGTTCTTATTGCTCCCCAAACCTCCTCCGTCACCATCTGTTCATTCTGCAGGTGAGCTCTACTGTTTTTTCAGCCCCTAGAAGCCCTTTAAGGCCAGTCAGACTAACAGAGTTGAGTGAAGGGGCTTTAGATACCCATTCCTCCCCGAGTGGCCCTGTTGACTTGAATTCGGTAAGCTAAACGAGGGTAAGTGAGGAGAAAACATCACTGCACGCTAAGATCGAGGACGGAGTGTTACTGGGTGTGGCATGGCGTCCTTTTTCCCCAGACTGCAACTTTGGTACATGTAGGTGCAGATACAGAATCAGCATGTTGCCTCACACTGACAGGTGATGGGACAGGTGCTCCATACGCAGGACAGACGATGGGAGGAGGGGGAGGAGTTCGAGTTTGCGTTATGGGGTAAAATTAACTTTAAATCAGTCTCAGAAATTGCATGCATTACACTTAAAGTGATAGTTTACCCAAAAATAAAAATTCCGTCGTTAATCACCCTCATGTCGTTCCAAACCCTAAGACCTTCGTTCATCTTCAGAAAACAAATGAAGATATTTTTGATGAAATCCAAGAGCTTTCTGACCCTGCATACAGTAGAAAGCAACAGAACTACCACGTTGAAGGCCTAAAAAGGTCGTAAGGACATCGTCAAAATAGTCCATGTGACATCAGTGGTTCAACCGTTATGTTACGAAGCTACGAGAATACTTTTCATGTTCAAAGAAAACAAAAATAACGACTTTATTCAACAAGTTCTCTTTTGTGTCAGTCACCATGTGTTCACGAGAGTACCACAACACACCCGTGAGGTGCTGCTGATGCAGAAGTCGTCAAACAATACAAATAACTATTCCTGACATGATAGTGACAAAAAGTACCGTGGTTGTACCATGGTGACTGAATATCAGGAAAACCAGGGTACTAAATGATGGCATACAAAGAGTGTCCACGATAAAGGAAAGTAAAATGTCTCTAAAAATGTCATGTGGTGTAACCATGAAGTAAAAAGTCACATTTTCATCAAGTGAAAAAAACAATGTGTCCTAACTACATGCGACGCAACAAGATTCCAGCAACAAGCAATCTGGCTGTCCACACCAGACAAGACAGAATCACTCAAATATCACAGCCATTAAGAAAAGCACACTGCACTCCCAACAAAATGGACAAGTTTATAATTGAATTAATAATTATTAAATGTTTTTAACATTAAATTAACACGGATAGTTCCGGGCCTTGATTCTGCTTGAGCCGCGTTCAAAGGTGTTGTAAATTACTCTACAAATATACACCTTTGTTTACATCTGTGTGTTGCTCGGCAGCCACTTTGTTTGGCAGAAGAATAATGTTTTATTATTACACTTCATTTGCTCTGTTTTATTTTGTGAAACCTTACTATGTATAAGGAATAACCGTTTTAAAAAGCAATAAGCCCAGTGAAGTCGTGGTTTACAGTGAATTTATAACAGCTAAGGGGGTTTTCCACTTCGCGTTGTGCCTAATAATGCCCTTTAGCTGTTATAAATTCACTGTAAACACCAGATTCTTGGCGCTTAACAGACCCCACTGAGTTTGTATAAGAGAATGAACGGGGGAAAGTCAGGTGAGAGGAGTCAATGCCTTCATCACGATATAATTGGATATGACTGGTTATGTTTGGTTGTGATTGGTGCATGCCATAAATCCTGCCTCTTGTATTTGTGCGTGTTCCGCGTTCGCAAATCACTCTGAATGAACAATATAATGGGGTTAATGTAAAGACTAATTAAAAAATAGTAAACAAGTAAACAAGTCACACATTTAGATATAACCACTTTTTACATCAAAATAAAACTTGAAATGGCATGAAAACACTATCTGTGGGAGTTTTTGGTGAGTAATCATCAGTACATCTCCATGTCTGAGACCAATATTTACCAAGCTTTGATGACTGAGCCGAAAAGTAGTTAAATGTTAATTTTTAACATCATAGAATCGTTTCCAAGTCACTCTGTGTAAAACTGCAATTTTCATGTATTTTTGAACACAAAAAAATAGCATCTTCTCATTGACCCTAAAGAGTAAAAACAGTGTGTTTTCCTCATAGGCATACCAGTTTAGTTGTTTTGTTACTAAACATGCCGTGCCATCTATTGCTCCCTTCAACTGTTCTTATCTCTACCAGCATATATGAGCGATCCAGACCTGCTGAGAACTATGAGAATGCAATGAGTCATACAAACACACACATAGACTGGCACGGCCAAGCTGGAGGAGTGGCAAGCCGCAGGTTACGATAGACATTCCTAGGGTCTGGCCGCCCCCACTGTCTCTCTGATGTTCATATCTGCCAACATGTGAACTAAAGCAAAGCACCATCTAACCACACCCTGTGGGATCTATCCATGCTCAAACACACATCCTAAAAGCTCACCCCTCTTACAAATTCAGTGTCTTCATGGGTCTTTAATTATAGATGTCAGTGGATATGAAGTAAGAGTTTCACAGACAATTCATAAAGGTCACCAGGTGTATAAAAATCACCTGATCTCACTCCATTCAAAAAGCACCCATATTTGAGGGATATAATCACTCTAATACCAAAAGGATATCTCTTACACATCCACTGGTATTACGCAGCAAATGCAGACAATGGTTTGTGATGAGAATGAATAAGGCAGGGAGATTTTATTGTGACCTGATACTTTTTTTGTTTACCCCACATCCTCATCTGGGCAGTTACTCATGACTCTGGATCTCAGTTTCCAGCCAAATTACCAGAAGTCATATATTATGAAGCCAGTTTAAGCTGCAAGGTTTCTGCTTTTTAATAATAATTTTGTCTGGGCAGCCAGGATAATTGCTATTCCTGCACAGCAGTGTAAAAAAGAACATAAAGCCTTCCATCAGACAGGTGCTAAGTCATAAAGAGGACGTCGCACCCTCCCGCTCAGAAAGAAAAGAAAACACTCTCCAAAACACATGCTCCACACATGGCATGGAGCTATCAATCTGTATGACCTTATGTGAAAACAGATAACTGAGTCACATTAAAGATGATCCAACCGCACTCTATGAATCAAGACTTCATTAGTCTGGATTTATGACAGCTGAGTAATTAATCAAGCAGACAGATTTCCTTTAAAACAGATGTAGACAAACTATTGATTTTACTGGAAGAACTGCCATGGTGCCATGGTGTTTTCATAACTTCCCATCAGTGTTGTTATTGTTAACTAAAAAAAACAAAAACCCCTTGAAGAGAAATTAGAAATGTTAAACTAACTGAAATAAGTTTAATTTCTAAAATCGAAAATTCTAAAATAAATGACTAAATCCAGCATAGCATATATACTAAAATAACATTACATATTTTTAATATTCCAAAAATAACTATAAAATGAAACTATATGTGAGCAATATCACACTCGTAGCACAGCTGTGCGGCTGTGATTCGGCCGTAGGTAATCACAATGTGCCGATATACAGCCATATCGCGAATGTGATTTATACAACAGTTACTACGAATGTGATTTATACAACAGTTCACTGGCAGAAGTGTGTAAGTACATAAGAAACAAAAATGGAATGTCTTTAAAAAAATCTCTTATGTGCGAAGCGTCTTTTTGGTGCCAGCGGCAAATTCTTCAAAATCTGGCCAAGGTAAGGCTGCTCTCGGCGGGTTCATGAGAGCTGAACAGCAGTGTTGCCAAGACCGCAGAATTGGGCTGCTTTAACACTGTGGCTGTGGGTTGTTTTTCATGTTTGTGGGTTTAAGCGACCTGAATAATGTGATATTTATCGCCTGGAATTCAAATTTTCCCAGGGGAAAACTACCAAAAACGCGTATTTTAACCCATTAGAACTCCACTTAGAACCACCATAACACGATTGGGATAGTTTTGAGTACCAATTGGGTGGGTTTTGTTGTGAAAACCTGGCAACCCTGCTGAACGCTGGCGCGCTGGAGCTCTCATCTCAGAAAACATCAAATGAAATGTTCAAATAAATCGTTATTTGATCGACTTTATTAACAAACTGCCTACACTGTAAAAACTTAAACTTAAAATAATTTGTAATTCAACTTGAAATGTTAAATTATACTATTAAGTGACAACTTAGATATTTGAGTTGAATCAACTTAAAATTTTAAGGCAACTGGGTTACTTACCCATCTGTTAAGTTTAGCAAACACCAATATCTAAGTTGTTACTTAGTACAACTTAACATTTCAAGTTGACTAAACTTATTTTAGTTGGCTGAACCTAAAATTTTAAGGCAGCAGGGTAACAAATTATTTTAAGCTGACTCAACAAATTGTGTTTTTTATTTTTTAGAGTGTATTTGAAGTCTAAACAAGTACATTCTCGTCTAAAAAACTTTTTTAACTGCACTGCGTTAAAACAGTGTTATTTATAAAATGATGGTGGATTTGGACATCCAGCATGATACTCGCTATGAGAAATACCACAAGCGGAGTGATACAATCAATGAAACGGTTGGAGTTCTGTTATCACTAGAATATTGCACACCTCCTACCTAATCAGATTTGGGGACTAATCTGTTATATAAACTGGAAATATATATGTAAAATGTTTTTCTTCCAAGAGAACACCCTGTTAAACACTGAAATTAATAATAAACCCTATCAATATGTTCCAAACATTTCTTATCAAACCCTTCCAAAAACAAATTATCTGGACTTTGATATCCACAATTATTTTACAGTTTTATATTCTTTTACTGCACATTAACAGTGATCTCATTTGTGTCAATTTTTTTAGTCTTCTAAGAAATCGATATGGAACAAAGTTAATTTGTAAATGACAAATGAGGAACTTAATTAGGTTTTATGAGCTCGGAAAAAGCAACATCAATGCATATGTCTTCATTCCTATGCTAAATACACAATTCAATATATATAAAACACATGCCAAAAAATTATATCAGCAAAAAATCCACTTCCAAAAAAAGGAGAGATGCATAAATTAAAACTGACCAGCACAAATCCCAACAAAACAGACATTTCTATATTGCTTCTTACAGTAAAGCACCCCAACATTGAGTTCATGAGTGTGCTGCCATCTATCCATGTGCAGTTCTTTTACAGCGTGTTCTAGACATGCAGTCACCTGCCCCTCACATCAACAGAAGCTCACGCATGCACACACTTACCATCTCTGCTCCCTGCAGCAGTCGAATATTCAGGGCTCATATCCTGCTCAATCTATCGCACTATTATGCATGCAACATTAAGTGGCTTTCAAGCGTTCGGTAGCACAGGCATATTTGCCTGTTAGCAGGGCCGGAGGGCAGTGTTTTTGCTTGCTCTACCAGGATTTTATAAACTGGACCATATCCCAGGTGTATCATGAGATTTGCCTATGCAGGTGATGAGTTGCAAATCAAAACATTATACTCCATGCATGAGCAACTGTTCAAGCAAGGGAAAAAAAAACTGTCTGGCAGCAGGACAGATATAAATGATAATGATAAATTTAGTGACCTTAAAAATTCACTGTGTCACCCAGTAAACAGAAAGCAGTCGCAATTCTGTTGGAAGCAACATTACAATGTAGTAACAATAGGCAAAATAAAGCTTCAGCTACTTCATTTAACATTTTATTTAAATGTACACTCTTAAAAATAAAGGCTCTTTCTTGGCATTGACGGTTCCATAAAGAACTTTGAACATGCATGGAGCCTTTAAAATGCAGAAAAGATTCTAAATTTTTTTTTAAAAAAAACTACAAAACTAGTCTTAAGTAGCACAGGTATATTTGTAGCAATAGCCAAAAATAAAATAAATAAAACTGTATGGGTCAAAATTGTTTTCTTGTATGCCAAAAATCATTAGGATATTAAGTAAAGATCATGTTCCATGAAGATATTTTGTAAATTTCCAACCGTAAATATATCAAAATTTTTTATTAGTAATATGCTTTGCTAAGAACTTCTTTTTGAACAACTTTAAAGGTGATTTTCTCAATATTTTGATTTTTTTTTTGCACCCTCAGATTCCAGATTTTTTTAAATAGTTGCATTCAAATATTGTCCTACCCTTACAAACCATACATCAAAGAAAACTTATTAATTTAGCTTTCAAATGAAGTATAAATCTGAATTTCAAAAAAATGACTGGTTTTGTGGTCCACGGTCCATGTTCTTCAAAATGTTTTTTTTTAAGAACTGTTCACTGAAAGGTTCTTTGGGGAGCCAAAAATGGTTCTTCACTGCAAAAACAACCCCTTGGAGCCTTTATTTTTAAGATTGAGATCACTATTTTCATATAAACAACAATTTGAATGAACCTGAATTGAAAAACTGATATGAATTTCATGCTTTCTGCATGCATGAAGTCAACAGGTTTGTGTTAAACCTGATATTCATGTTTTCCAGCTTGACTAAAACTGATCTAAATAGAATCTTAAGCTTCAGAGGAAAGCAAGAACATCTGACCGTCTGTACAAAAAAGTTCACATGAGAAATAGTTCAGAATCTGAAATAATCTCTGCATTTTGATTCTGAATTCCAGATTTTCAGTGTGGTCTCAGACTGTTAGTTCACTGCATAGTGTAACACAAAATACACCGTCTTTCCTCTAATCATTATCTAAAATGCAACAGATCTCCACAGAATTAGATTTAATGTACAAAAAAGCAGTACCTCATTTGTATTAGTGGACTGTGGGCTGGATGGGGTCCAACTCCAGTGTGCAAATCCAAGTCATCCAGGATTGTGGCTGAGGTGTTATAATGTCCATGACTGCCTTGTGTTCCTCTCGGTTACTTTGTTTCCCCTCAGCTGCACTTTAAACTCAGTCAACCACGCTGCAGCTTGAGCCCAGATGATCCAAGTGTTCTCTTCAATCCCCTTCACACACAAAAACACAGTTGACAATAGACAAATAAATCCCTACTAACTGTTCTAGCTACTCAAAAACACCGATTTCTCCTCCATATCGTTCCTTTTCCCTCATATGTCCCCCTCTCTCCAGCAACAAATGAAGACAGACATTTGTCCTCCTCTCTCGTGCTGTCTCTGGCTCCCTCTTGCACTTATTTATGGTTTTATTTCTAACACCTGCCAGCAGAGGAAAAGGAGAGAGGCGCAAGCTGTCGTCTGGTTCAGAGGAGAGTCCTTCCTGCCAAGGAGGGAGAAAGAGCATGAGTGTGTGTGTGTGTGTGTGTGTAGGTCTGGATTCCTGTGTGTCAACAGCAGTACTTTGCAAGTGGATAGCAGGCGGTCGGTTAGGAGGGTTAGTTCGGTGGGGGCGTGAGATAGAGGGTGGGAAGAAGACTGTATGCGAATATCCCTTCATGCATGCGAGTGTGTGCATGTGTGTGTGTGTATAATTAGGTAAGTATCAGTTTGAAGATAGCAGGTAGCTGAGAGGGCATGCCGAAACTTACTCAGATATGCTCTTTAAATCTTCTTTAACTCCTCTCGTTTTTGCACACCTCATTTGTTCATTTTAGAAGACCTGAAAGAGTCGTTTATCAACCATGCAAGCATGTGTGAAAGTAGAAGATCGGCAAAAAAAAATTATTGGTAAACAAAACCTATTCGTGCTAATCTCCAGCCAGTTTATTTCACATTAAAGAGACTGTTCTGGGTCACCCCTGCAGGTGACGAAGAACATGAAGTCCGTTATTAATTAGCAAAAGGGCTGCTGTCCACGTTGCATATTTTAGTACCTTGACATGTACCAACCAACCCTTCCTGCAGGCTGAACAGTGTAGGAACGCACAGCAATCATAACAATCAAAAAATGAAGGAGAGTGAGAGAGAGAGAGGGGGAAAAAAGTCAAAGAGCCTGAGGCGATGGAGATTCTTTTTCGAGTGGGTGGGGTTAGAGACAAATCATTATCAGAACACCTGTCTGCTTCTGACTTTAATAAATCAGTTGCTTGTTCCATCCGTTCCACAAAAAAACGTCCAAGTAGTGGAAGTTTTTGGTTGGTGAAGGGTTTCAAAGGGGCAGGTTGCTTGCACAATGCTTGATGGTTTGATCGAATTAAGTGGAATGTGAGAAGCAGAGATCTTCTGCAGAAAGTAGAGCTGAAAAGTAGGGCAGAAGTTGCCTACATGGACGTGTTAACCAAAGATTAAGGATCTGAAGCGTTTGCCAGCTGGCATTGGCTCTCGGCTCTGGAACACAGAACTTCAGTGGCTTAGTATTAGTGTTGTCTTGTTCACCTTTCTAACTTGTTCAAGCATATCATTTTCATTCTTGTTCAAGCTAACCATTTTTGCACAATTAGGCATTGTTCGACAGGATAGGTGAAATTAGAAATAAAGAGTAGATTGGCAAAAATAATCACAATCTGTAATCAGTTACTTCACCTAATGTAGTTGCAAGCCAAACTTATTTTTTCTATACAAGCGGAGATGTTTGAAAGAATGTTCAAGCTGCTGTTTCTATACAATTAAAGTGAATGGTGAACACAAAATTTTCAGTGACTAATGATTTACATTTCATTATGCTCATTACACAATCTATCCATATGGCTTCTAGTTCTGCCAAAAATAAACATTCTGTCATTAATTACTCACCCTCATGCCGTTCCAGACCTGTTAGACCTTCGTTCATCTTCTAAACACAAATTAAGATATTTCTGGTGAAATCCGAGAGCTTTCTGACCCTGCAGAGACAGCAACGCAACTACCACATTTTAGGCCCAGAAAGGTAGTAAGGACATTGTTAAAATAGTCCATGTGACATCAGTGGTTCAACCTTAATATTAAGAAGCTACGAGAATACTTTTTGTGTGCAAAGAAACAAAAATAATGACACGACAGTACCATGACGAATGCTTGTAGTGCTGCTGAGGCAGGAGCCATCGTTCTGAACCCAGATGCACTGCGACATTTTTGCAAGCAGAGGATATCTAGCATATCAAAAATATGTTAATTTGTGTTCTGAAGATGAATAAAGGTCTTATGTTTGGAACAACACAAGGGTGAGTAATTAATGACAGAATTTTCATTGTTAGGTGAACTGTCCCTTTAAGAAGTTAGGCTATGCAATTAATAAAAATAAAACAAAAATATAGCTGCAAGCAGCGATTAAGCGATTCAAGCGCTTTAAAGCATTTCAGCACATATTAAAAAAGACATTATGTAGCAAGCCTTTTTGGCAAATACAGGTCATTTACCACAGAAATATTATGTTTTGTAACATTTATGACTGTTATAGTGCCAGCTGTGGGCCAATCTCCTTAAAACGTTGAATGTTTTTTTGTTTGTTTTTTTTAGAATCACCTGTTGCATGTGCTGACCAGGTTTTGTGAAGTTTTCAGTTTTCCTTTAGGCTTTATAGGATTTTAGGACAGGCCCCTTTTCTAAACAACCCTGTATAGCTTCCCAAAGGGTAAATCCACAATTGTTTATGCCCTTGAAAATGTGATATCGCCCAGTGGCCGATTTCTGTCAAATTTCCCACAGACCTTTGGAGTTTATGAGTCAAACAGGCCCACTGAGTTTTGTTCCGATCAGCCTCCATTAACCATGTCTAGGCGCTCAAACTTCATTGGCCAATGGCAGCCATATTTTGTTGAGATGCACAAATGTCCTTATAGACTCTTGTGGCACCTTGGACCAATTGCATTTAGAAACACAATATTAGCCAACCATCTTTCCAAATTTGTCTTAAGACATGGTCATATCAATAATCACTAATTTTTCACCAAATGTGAAGCCCTACAAACAAAGCACAGCAAACCTTGTTTTTTGTTTTTGTTTTTGTTTTTTTTACAGCATTAATCAAAATTGAGTTTTATTATCAGAATTTTTTTTTTGCCTTAATAATGCCACCCTAGTTAGAATATTTGGAATATAATGCACAGGTCTTATGGATCACTTTTTATAGTGTTTATTTAAAGCTTAACAGCCCATGATCATCATCTACTTTCACTATACGGTAGAGAGCAGTGTCAGCGCGTCTCCTTTTGTGTTCCGCAGAACAGAGAAAGCCATGTTTATTTCCAGTGACATGAGTTTTTCATTTTTGGCTGAACAATCTTTTTAAATCCTGTCCTCCAGCATGTAAACACTTGAATGGTTTTTGAACGGTTATTGAAACTAGCTTTATTTTAAAACATAATTCCTTAAACAGCCCGGAGATTGACATGACAAATGCAAACATATTAAGGTATTATTTAGAGAAGCATTTTTAGCGCTAACACAATGTATAATAGGCTTCTTGATGTCTTTCACAATGTTCATTTTGTCGGTAGTACAAATATATACTTTAGTATTAATGTAGAAAAGCAAACTTCCCTTTCCTCCCACTAAATCCGAATAGGAATACATCATTTATCGGAAGGGCAGAGAGAGTGAGATGTGTAGGTGATCACGTGTCTTAGTATAGTCGGAGCCAGAGGAAGTCATATGTAAACAGCCGTTTGATAAAGTAGAGGTGGTAGTGAACAATTTTGGCATAGACCTCTACATTTTGAAATGCATGCTCACAAACGCACACATACATACATCCACTCAATTAACCACCACAAAACCAAGCCAAGTTTCAGTCCAAGTGCAATTTTTTTTTTTTTTTCAAAACAAGTCCCTCTTGGATCACTTCTGAGGGTGGAAAGTGTTTTCTTAGCGACTATGCCCCCTTCTGGAGAAGCCCCAGCCCTGCAGGTCATTCTCATGTAGCCAGGCGCTTCGCTTGCTTCAAGGACCAGCGTACAAGGAGAAAAGCAGAGAAATAAGAAGAAAAAAGATGTACATTGTTTACAGGCATCATCAGGTAATCACAAAGTTGTATTAAAGGGACGGTTCAGCCAAAAATGAAAATTGTTCCCAAAATTGTTATCATTTACTCATGCTCAAGTTGTTCCAAACCTGTATAAGTTTCCTTCTTCTGCTGAGCACAGAAGAAAATATTTTAAAGTATGATGGTAACCAAATGGTTGATGGTAGCCATTGACTGTGTTTTTTTTTTCCATACTATAAAAGTCAATGGCTTATGAGTTATGAAGTCAGAAATGTGAGGTAAAAACTTTTGAGTATATATCACACAATTATGACGTTTTTTTATCAGAATTGCGTGATATAAACTCACAATTGCAATAAAGTCAGAACTGTGAGATAAAAATGTCAAATTCTGATTTTTTTTTTCACAGTTGGGAGTTTTTAATCACGCAATGACTTTTTCTCAGATATAAACTCGCAATTGCAAGTTATAAAGTTAGAATTGCGAAAAATAAACTCAATTCTGACTTTTTTCTCAGAATTGCGTGATATAAACTTACAATTGCAATTTTTTTTCCTCGCAAGTGTGTTTATATCCCACAGTTCTGACTTTCTCAATTGTCAGATACACACTCGCAATTGTTAAATCAGTTATAAAGTCAGAATTGCAAAATATAAACTAAATTCTGACTTTTTTTCAGAATTGCATGACAGCAACTCACAACTGCAAAAAATAAAGTCATAATTGTGAGATAAAAATGTGAAATTCTGAATTTTTTCTTCACAGTTGGGGGTTTATATCACGCAATTATGACTTTCTCAGAATTGTCAGATATAAACTCACAATTGCGAGTTATAAAGTCAGAATTGTGAAAAATAAACTCAATTCTGACTTATTTCTCAGAATTGCATGACCTAAACACAACTGCAAAAAATAAAGTCATAATTGTGAGATAAAAATGTGAAATTCTGAATTTTTTTCATCACAATTGGGAATTTATATCGTGCAATTATGACTTTTTCTCAGAACTGTCAGATATAAACTCACAACTGCGAGTTATAAAGTCAGAATTGTGAAAAATAAACTCAATTCTGACTTTTTTCTCAGAATTGCGTGACATAAACTCAAAATTACAAGAAATAAAGTCAGAATTGTGAGATAAAACTTGAAATTCAGATTTTTTTTGTGAGTGTGAGTGTGAGTTTATATTACACAGTTCTGACTTTTTTCTCAGAATTGTCAGATATAAACTCACAACTGCGAGTGATAAAGTCCGAATTGTAAGATAAAACTCGCAATTCTGAATTTTTTCTCGCAATTGCAAGGTTATATCTCACAATTCTGAGAAAAATAAGAAAAATTTACAAATTACGAGTTAGAAAGTCCAATATTGAAGGGGGAAAATATGTTCTCAAAACTGTGAGTTTATATCTCACAAGTCGCTATAATTCGCAATTCTGAGAAATAAAGTCGCAATTTTAAGACAAAAAGGTCAAAATTACGACTTTATTTCTCACAATTGCAACTTTATTTAACACAATTTCAAGTCTATATCTGGACTAAAAAAAATAGTCCAAATTGTGAAATAAAAAGTCAGAATTAACATCTTTTATATTCAGTGGCAGAAACAGGTTTCCATAATGGCTTCCAGCAACTTTTTGGTTACCAGCATTCTGCAGAATATCTTCTTTTGTCCTCAAAAGAACAAAGAGACTCATACTGGTTTAAAACAATTGGAGAAAGTGTTGACGGAATCTTAATTTTTGGGTGAGCGATCCCCATTTTAGTTTAATATCCAGAGACAACTACATAACAAGTCTTAATTTTATTTTGGGGACAAGACAACAAACACAGGGGCCTGGTCAGAACACTGAGACGTACACACCACACCACCAAAGACATAAAGACAGCCAGGTCTGTTTCTAAACTAAAGTAAGTAAAATACATTTTAAAATACAATTTAATTAACAAAAATAAGGCCTAGAACAGGGATATAACCACCACAGCCACTGAGGACCTTGCAATATTCAGAATGTTGGTTGATGAATATGAATTTTTCAATGGCAGACTCATAAACGTTTACATTCGGTTCCCCATAATCTTGAATATTTGATCATATCATTGCTCAGAATCCAGTGCACATAGCCAAATATACACTCTGACCTCAAGCAGAAGCAGAGCAGCATCCTAACACATGTTTTCCAGAAAAGTGTGTTGAAAATGTTTTGATCTTTTTCCCCCTCTACTTTTTAGCATATGTGGAGTACATAAACCAGGGCAGTAAAAAAAATTTAAAAAGTACCGGTAATATCAAGGTCTTTGCTCCACTTTTATTAGAGTGCTGGAACTATGTCATCCAGTTATTTCATTTTTTATTTTTTTTATTTTTATATATTTTAGTTACAACAGAGAGAAATAGGAATAAAAAGAAATGGCAAATTAAAGGAAAATAGCATTAAATTTATTATGACATTTATTTATTGAACTAAAGTATACTTTTCCCTAAATGCCACTACACGCTACTTGGTCATTAAAATATTTTAATGTTTTTGAAAGAAGTCTCTTTAAGGCTCATCAACGCTGCATAAAAAATAGAGTAAAACAGTAGTATTATGAAACATTAGTACAGTATGAAACGCCTGTTTTCTGTTATTTTAAAATGTAATTTATTCCTGTGTTGCAAAGCTGAATTTTCACCAACATTACTCCAGTCTTCAGTGTCACATCATTCTTTAGAAATCTTTCTAATGTGCTTATTTGGTATTTGAGAAACATCTTTTCTTATTATTAATATTTGAACAGTTGTGCAGCCAAATACCGTGTAGCTTAAAAAAAACTATTTTTGAAGGCAGCATAGATGTATCCTTCACTGCCTTTGATATTCCACAATCCTGTGCATTCAATTCTATAACACCAGCGTTTAGTGGTTGGTGGTCAGTGTAAATGTAGGTATTGACCACTGATCTATTATAAAGAACTGGATTGCTCATGACGTCATTAAATTGAAGCCACTGCACCGCCATATTGGTATATTCCCTAGTATTCCCATACATTCTATTAAATGAATAGATAAACATACGATTTCAATTAGAAAACATCACCTAAAAAGTCTTACTGGACATGAAGCCTTATTTCCAAAATCATTATATAGATCAGTGGTTTTGACCAAATTAGTCCTGAAGTAAATCATTAAATTGTTATACTGCTGTCCGAAATTAGTTTTGTGAGGTGCTTTTGTGCACAAATGCCGCCTGCAGAGTTGTTGCCTGATATGGCATGATATGGATGGTCAGTTGCCTAAGCTTTGGGACACAGCCTCAGTTTCTGAGCTCTCTGGTGTGAGTGGTAATGAGAACAGCATCTCTCACGGTGAGTGGGCACTGGAGGGTGTGGACGTCACTATGTGCACTAACATCACCTAAAGCTACTCACCAGCAGGGCCTCTTGGTTATCAGCCAGAGCCTGCTTAGCCAGGTAACGTTCCCGCTTGATCTTCAGTTCCAAGGACTCAGGGATGTCTGGAACCATCCAGTCAATGACACGCAGGACGAAGAACACCACATGCTGAGGATGAGTACACGCACTTTATTATTAAGATGACCACAGAATATAAATAATTATTAGATAATAATAACAATAAAGAGACTGTAAGCAATCAGGTCATTATACACTACCAGTCAAAAGTTTTTGAACAGTAGTATTTGTAACGTTTTTAAAGAAGTCTCTTCTGCTCCTCAAGCCTGCATTTATTTGATCCAAAGTACGGCAAAAACGGTAGAATTGTGATTTTTTTTTTTTACTGTTTAAAATAACTGTTTTCTATTTGAATATATTTTAAAATATAATTTATTCCTGTGATCAAAGCTACATTTTTAGCATCATCACTCCAGTCTTCATTGTAATATGCTGATTTGCTGTTCAAGAAACATTTATTATTATTATCAATATTTAAAACAGTTGAGTACATTTTTTTCAGGATTCTGTGATGAACAGAAAGATCCAAAGATCAGCATCGGAAATAAAAAGCTTTTGTAACATTGTAGACCATACCATTAAAAAGCTTGGAGTCAGTATAATTTTTATCTATTTATTTATTTATTGTGGTGGGGGTGGGGGGGCTTTTATTTTCTTTTATTAAGCAAGGATGATTTAAATTGATCAAAAGTGATAATAAAGACATTTATGTTACCAATGATTTTTATTTCAGATATATGCTGTTCTTCTGAACTTTCTATTCATCAAAGAAACCTGAAAAAAAATACTCTATGTTTTCAACATAATAATAATAATAATAATAATAATAATAATAATAATAATAAATGTTTTTTGCAAGCAAATCAGAAATCATGTGGATCATATGACTGGAGTAATGAGGCTAAAAATGTAGTTTTGAAATCACAGGAATGAATTGCACTTTAAAATATATTCAAATAGAAAACAGTTCTTTTAAATAATACAGATATTTTAATTTTACTGTTTTTGCCACAATTTGGGTCAAATAAATGTTCTTTATTATTAATTTTTTTTATTTCAAATACTTTGGATCAAATAAAAAAAAAAACATTTAAAAACTTTTGATTGTAATATATATTTTACTATTTCATGATGCAAGATATTTCTGAGTAACACCTGATATTCAAAAGTCCTACTCTCTCCTACATTTTCATTTGACTTTTTCTATTTATTTAATAATCAGTAATAAAAAAGTGAGATTCTTGATGATATATATATATATATATATATATTTCTACTTTATTCATATAGTACATAACTTTAATTAGTTTATGTATTGATTTTTATCCCCCTTGTATGTGTGATGCCATTTACTGGTTTCGTGATTGTGTTTGTACAATATAATTTCTGTCTATTTAATTACAAAAAATTAACAAAATATTGCCGGAAATGTAATGAAAAGTTGACAAAGTATCTGCCAGAGTAAATGGGGTTATTTTGATTTCATGTCAACTTTAAATTGGTCACAGTGTATACTGGGAAGCTGAAACTCAAGGAAGAATATGACTATGATGTGGTTTCCAGGAGAAAGATCAATGATCACCTCAAAGGCAATGATAAAGCCCAGTCTTACAGCCAGAAGCTCCCAATAGACCAGCGTGTATTTTCCATTTTCATCTCGAAATGCTTTATATCTGACAACAAGAAAGTCATGACAAAAAAAAATGAGCACAAGAGAAGAAAATCGAATAGCTGTAGCTGACAGCTACCATTTTACAGTTCACTGCCTTGATTAACAATTTTCCCTTCTGCTACAAAAAAGCACAACAGCCAAGACACTCCTGAGAAACATTACAACATGGCTAATACATAAAAAAAACCTAATCCAACAAATAGAAAATATATTTTTAGAAGTTCACAATGCATAACTGATATAAAAGACTCTAATTTCATATTTCTTGTACTATAAAACAGCATTAGCAATGTTACCTGCAGACGGTATGACTGGAGTAGTTATAACTGGGTGGAGAGTATGCCAGCGTGAAGTTGACATAACCATGCAGGTCATTGTTAAACTTGTACTGGTACAACAGGCGAGGCAAAAAATCTGAGGTAAAAGCAATGAGGAAGGCCTGTAGAAAAACAAGAAACTGTAAATCCTTATGAGAAATGAAAAAGATAATGTAATGTAACAAGTAGAGTCATTTATGTGTCTACCAAAAAGTAAAGGTGCAGTCACATTAACCATTACTCTGTAAAATTTTGAGGGCCAAGCTAGTCATTTTAGTAGGAATCAGTGCAGTGTTTTGACCAGGAGAAAGCTGCTTTACTCGTGTGAGCTGTGCTTCATACTTCAGTACACTATTGACTGGATTTTTTGCTAATTTGTTACCTTAATTATCAAAAATATAACTAATTTATCGTAGTCACTCACATTGACTATGACAGACACGTGGGACAGCGCCTCCAGTATGATGAACCACACACCGATGTGCTGGGCTCGTTCTGCCACGGGCCTCCGATATTCACACACAAACTTATGAGCGTCCAGCCTCACTTCCACCCAGTTATTCAACAGGGCGAAGAGAGGAGCCAGAGGAAAGGCTGCCACAAAAATGGTGATGAAGCCAAATTGCAGGACTGCAGCAATAAAGATAAAAACAATTTGAGTATCATATACATTTAATGTTTACAAAAGAGTTTCATGGTTATTAAAAGTACAACTTACATTGCTCTGATAGAAATTCACTATTATAAATACTATTGTTAAAGAATTAGTCAACTTCCAGAACAAAATTGTACAGATAATGTACTCACCCCCTTGTCATCCAAGATGTTCATGTCTTTCTTTCTTCAGTCGTAAAGAAATTATGTTTTCTGAGAAAAACATTTCAGGATTTCTCTCCATGTAAAGGACTTCTATGGTGCCCCCAAATTTGGACTTCCAAAAACCAGTTTAAATGCAGCTTCAAAGGGCTCTAAATGATCCCAGCCGAAGAATAAGGGTTATATCTAGCAAAACAATCGGTTATTTACTTAAAAAAAAAAAATACAATTTATATACTTTTAAACCTCAAACGCTCGTCTTGTCTAGCTCTGTGTGAACTGGTTTTTCGGTCATGACAATTAGGATACGTCTAAAAACTCTCTAAAAACCATCTCATTTTCTCCTACGTCGCTGTTTTACCTTTTTTTGTAAACAATGTTTGATCTTCTTTGCATGTTCATTTTGTAAACAATGGGTCTGTACTTCTGCAGCGATGTAGGACGATTTTGAAGTTGGAGGAGAAAATGAGATGGGAGTTTTTAGACGTACCCTAACTGTATTGACCAGACAGAGTCCACATAGAGGTAGACGAGTGTTTGAGGTTAAAAAGTATATAAATTGTCATTTTAAAAAAAAATAAATAAATAACCGATCTTTTCGCTTGATAAGATCCTTTTTTCCTCGGCTGGGACCGTTTAGAGCTCTTTGAAGCTGCATTTAAACTGCATTTTGGAAGTTCAAATTTGGGGCAGCATAGAAGTCCATTAAGAGAAATTCTGATATGTTTTCTTCAAAAAACTATTGTTTGACAACTGAAGAAAGACACACATTAACATCTTGGGTGACAAGGGAGTGAGTACATTTTCTGTAAATTTTTGTTCTGGAAGTGCACTTATCCTTTAAAAAGTCTGGGGTCGGCAAGATTATTAAATATTTGCTCCGTTTGTTCAAAACTTACTATCCCAAACTTTTTACTCTTATATAATGGTCCAGGCTGTTAGAAATGTTTTTTATTTGTCATGTCTGATCTTGTACAGAACACCAAGTGAGCTAGGACTGCCACTGGGGCCCCTCAAGAAAATACAGGTCCATAATGTTTCCGTGTCAGCAGCCACACATTTTTTGACAGAAACTTGGAACAAAAATCTCATTAAAAAGTGACATATTATCATCTTACCGATCTCCAGATACTCGTCAAAAAGTCCCTCACATGGAATCAACTCATAGTCCTGCTCCCAGCGCTTTGGCTCCTCTGCCTTCTGGGCTTTTTTCACAGATGATAAAGCCCGTTTCTGTCTCCAGGCCTTTATTTTACTGAAAAGCAGAGAGAGGGGAAGACAGAATTAGACAACCAAAGCAATAGACAGTGTTCTGATGATGATGATGATGGCTCTTCTGAGACCATTTCTGGGTTTAAAATAGAACTGTGCTCATTTGAAAAGATACGATTTTGCCTGAGTTTGTCTCTGGTGATGCATTATTGATAAGTGAGTGCTAAAAGCTTCTCTTGTGTGGCATTTATCCTGCTAAACTGCCTTAGATGAGAGACATGCTGCAGTACTGGCAGTGAAACAGTCATCTGTCTGCTCATTGCACCCTATAGTGATATCTGCAGATGAATCAATATACATACAAATCAATCAGTATTCAAAAAGACAGCTGTTCTTGCTCACATTTATGCATTTTTATGCTTGTACTTTTGCATTTTTGCATTTTAGGATGTTCATCAGAATGTTTATTAATTATTCAATATCTTTTCCACAATGTAGGCTAAGCCTGACCCACGCATACACCTCCACAGAAGATTGCTGTGCCAACTCTGCAGCACTAACCTACAATGCTGACTTGCTTTTCTTAGACGACCAAATAAAATCATTTTTATTCTGCAGTATTGAGACTTCTTAGTCTTTTAGTTCAAATACAATGTGATTTGCTCTACAATATAATACGTTTTTACAATAAATACGACTAGTTTGATAAAGCGTAAGGCTCTGAGGGAGACACGTACGGGATGACAAACTCCTGAATGTTGTTGATAAGTTGTTTTCCCACCATGATGATGCAGAGCTGCTCAGCCAGTTCAATCAGACAACCTCCTGGTCCGCACTGCAACCACAGAAACACATTAATATTTTTGAAAAGAATCTCTTATGCTCACAGAGGCTGCATTTATTTAGTCAGATATATAAAGGGTATCTGCACAGCACCTGACTTTGAAAGATGCAATGCTCATATTTATTCAATGAAATCATAACTTTTAAAGTTTAATAGTCACATTAATGGGAGAAAACTGCAGGCAAAAAAAAAAAGTTTTTTTTATGCACCTGTCTATTTTGAGCTTTTGGGGTTTTCATAAAGGTTTTTTTTTTCCAGACTAATAGAAAGAAAACATCCAAAAGACACTGTTAAGTGTTTCTTTTATACCACTTTATCTATTTGTGTCAGCAGATTTTAATTACAATACATATTTTTAAAGGCCGTTTTCTCAAAATGAGTTTTTTCTCCTACACTGAGCCATAAATCCCCAATTCAGTAGCACTTTTTATTCACTTTATTTACTTTTTATTTATTTTATTATTTTTTTATTCCATTTTTATTCAGTTTATATCCTGAAGGTTTTTACAGAGGGATGTATTCACATATAATTTGCTTTATTATATACAACATTTTATTCCCCCCCAAGTATTTTCAAAGTATTTTCTGAATTATGGAGTGACAAAAATGAGATACTTAAAATTCCCTCTGTAAAAATATTTGACTAATACGTCAAAAAAAAGTAAACAAGAATTTTGAAACTAACTTCATCCTGTGTTTAGATCTGTGTTTTGATTTTTGCACTAGAAGTTTACGCAAATAAGCGCATATATTGTTAAATAATCCCCCTTGCATATTTAAACTTAACATTTTGGAAAACTTTGGATTACCAATGTAATCAGTCAACTAGGTAGGTACGGCAATAACTATTAGTTAATTTTTTTACCCTATTCAACTGCAGTGTTTCGCCATTTCGCACTTCTTGTCTTTCCGTCCCCAAATTTAAGGCGTCTTGAAATCATAATTAAGACTTTAAGATTTTTATGGACTTAAATTTGACAACTCGACTTGACAACAAAATTTAAACACCTGTCGAAACTCTGAGTAAAACAGACATTTTAAGAAATATTATAATCTAAAGCAACTGTTCTATTTTAATATATTTTAAATGTAATTTATTCCTGTGACGTAAAGCTGAAATTTCAGCAGCCATTACTTCAGTCTGCAGTGTCACATGATCCTTCAGAAATCATTCTAGTATGCTAATTTGGTGCTCAAGCAACATTTCTTGTTATTATTAATGCTGAAGATAAATGGAAAGTTCATGTAAACAGCACTTATTGAAAATTTACTTTCACTTTTGCTCAATATTTACTGCATCCTTGCTGAACAAAGTTATTATTTCTTTAAAGGAAAAAAAAAGATTGATTTCAACTTTGTTTCTTCCGTTCTGTATACAGTGCAGCCTATTGTGGAAGTTTTTCCTTTATTACAAGGCTGTTTGGAATACATAACTCTGATTTGTGACCTCTACTCAAAATGTTGTGTAATGACCGCTAAACTGTAATCATAAAACTGAAGGTAAAGCACTCACATCCTCATTCCGCATCCCAAACAGCGTGCCGTAATGACCAGGATAGCCCACAAATCTGCAACAAAAGAGCAATGGAAGCTCACTGAAAGCTTTGATCTGGAAAATGATGGCACAAAAGATTGCCCTGTTCTGCTAGGCTAATATAAAGGTTACCTGCCCTTGAAGAAGGCTACATAGAAGGGCGACGAGTAAAAGTTGACAAACTGGAAGATGAAGACTTTGAATGTAAAGGCGTCTTCATATTGTGTCTGCGTCCTGTGCATTTCTGTTTCAGGAAGAGCCATATTTGGGGAAACAAGATAAATGAGACTTATTTGATGGCATGCGTGTGTCTTAAAGCTTTATTGTAACTGCCTCAGAAAGCAGGACTAAGGACTAGAGTCCTAATGGCTTATTGATTCTCAAAGCAAGTGTGGATGGGCAGGTTCATTACCCTGAGCCACAGAAAATGGCAACAAAGGCCTGATTTGATTTAAAGCCCTGGGCTTGTGTTGCTTTATGGGGTCTGATGTGTGCAGAAAGCCTACCCCATTTAGTGAGCTGCTCTGCCAGGGCTGTGTAGACCTGCCCCATCAGCAAGATCAAAGCCAGGTTCACCAAACTGCTGGAGATATTGGCTATATTCCCAGCCTGGAAGAAAAAAATAAATGTGTGTGCAGAGTGAACTCAGAGTTCAAGAGCTACTGCAGGTGCAGAGGAGATTAATGAAATGGTGCAGTATTGCAAGTTATCTCATATTTTAATTTAATGCAGTTCGATGGGGTGCCCACCTGAGTGCGCAGAACAGAACTCCCGGTTTCAAACATCATTACGCTCACTATACTGCGGTATATGATCACTGTGACCAAGAAGATCATCACTATACACAGCTGGGAAAGCAAATTGAGAGAGAGAGGAATCAATTTTGGGTGAACAATTATGACACATTAGCTCCCAATTAAAATTTTGTAGCTCCATTAAACCTCTAACAACTCTGGAGGGTCTCACCATTATAATGATGACCATAGAGCCAGTCAGCATACGTGAAATCCGGGCTCTTTCAGGAAAGTAGGGTTCCTTAACTCCTGTCACTGGGTTTTCTTCCATTGCAGGGGCCATGGCGGCAAACTCAGGACGTGGTGGTTCCTGTTTATTT